>CM023944.1:353107-525368 GCA_013407115.1 Glycine latifolia | reverse complement strand
AATGTGAGAATAATTATAACATGCCCCTACTACACGTCGTCAAGGAACATATATAAAGAAAGAAAGTGGTAATTTTGTTTTGATTGTTAGTTTTCATTTGGTGAGTCCTGGTCCATTTCTTCCAGGGGTTGATACTTGATAGTATAGGCACGATACCATCTGCTCTTGCAACATATGGTGCTGTTCAAGCATTACAACCATACTTGATCATCAATGCCGGCACCGCTGGTGGCTTCAAGGTGGGCACTGTCTTGTCCTAAGCAATAGTGTTAGAATTGTTGGTTTTCTAGTTTTGTGTTCCAAAATGTCTATATGTTGCGTTTTTTATATCTCATCCTAGATTAGTTAGTTTTGGTCCTCTTTCATGTGAAACTATTGTCCTATTCGTTTTGAATAAACATTTCAAAGAAAAAACTCTTGACCCTGTAATCTATGTTAAATAATTTTCCTTATATTCTTCTATAAAAAAATCTGTAATAAATAAACTACCAACGAAAGTGATCAAAACCAATTAATCTGAATCATTGTTTGTAATCGATAATTAATGGTCATTGATTTTATGTCTTATATTTTTATATATTTTTGTAATCAAGAAATGGATTGAACTAAAATGTATGACTATTTTAAGTGGATTGACAACATGAATGTGGTCTGTTGATAACAAACTTAAGTTTTACCAGCATCTGAAGTTGGTCTACTTTCCACCATTGGTTAACATGTATCAAATAGTAACTCTTTACAGTAAATTAAAATTTTGTGATGATTATGTATGCAGCTAAAAATATTACGATGCAGCTATATGCATTCATATGTGCATGAACATGTTTTTCTAAGTAGTGTGCATTGCTGAATGCTTTCAGGCCAAAGGAGCTAGTATTGGTGATATTTTCGTTGTATCGGAATGCGCGAGAATCATTGAAATAAAAAAACTACTTGTTATTAATTTCTCGTAATATATTATACTAGTATTTTATCATGTATAAAACACAAAATAAATATTTATTTTATACAATTAAAATTTATAATAAGTAAATAACTTTAAATATATAAATTATATTATAAGTAATTTTTTAATAGATAAATATTTAAAAATATAAATTATAGTTTATATTTATGAAAAATAATTTATATTATGATATAAAATTATATTCAATTATCAATAAAAATTAAAAAATATTAAAAACTAATTAAAAGAGATAAGAACTAAGAAATTTTTAAATACGATTTAATCGAATACAAACTTTTAAAATGTTTTATCCAAAAAAAACTTTTAAAAAGTTGTCCAACAGAAAAATAACTCCTCAATCCTTATGAAGAAGAAAAAAAAGTAACTCCCAAAAATTATTTTGATTGAATTTATATTTATAATTATATAAATGGAAGACACGTTAACGTGGTGGGGGCAAAAAGATAGAAGAGGAAAAGTCATAAAAAGCATAAGAATCTGCAACAAATAGTCATGGCTGCGCTTGGGGACCAATCAGACGAACAAGCCATGGCTGCCCAACCTAAACCTCAGAACCGATCCATTTCTAACATCGTCATCATCATTGGTACCTTACGATTATTATGTTATGTTATATTGTTTTTCTTTGTTTGATTGTGTTAATGTTAATGTTAGTATGGAATGAATAATAGCTATGCAGACGGAGGCACTTCCCATTGTCAACAGATTCCAGCTCACCGAGGACCCTAACTCCCAGTCCGTATCTCTCTCTCTTTCTCTGTTTTCATTTGATTAGGTTTTAAAATCACTTACTCTAATTAGTTAATCACACTCACACACTTTTTATTTTTATTTTTCGACTAACCTCACTGAAAATGAAATACTGTATGCATGCTATGCTATGCTGCTTACAAGTTAGTTTTTAGTCTTGTGCAGAATCTTAGAATTTTTTTGGAATAGTGTTCTTTTTTTTTGGGGGGGTGGGGGTGAAGTAAAGTTAAAGTGTACTTTTACTTTTCACATATTTACTTTGATTAAGGTGTCTGTGCACAATGGTGCAGGTTTCCGCAAGGGGTTCCTTGGGTCCGTTATCAGGGGACATACAAAGATCTTAATATAAGCTTGATTTGGCCGGGAAAAGATCCAACTTTGGGTAAGGATGCTTGCTCTTTCAATTGATTCTTATATTTCACTTGTTAAATTCATATCTGATTTTTAGCAAGTATAGGGCAAAATTACGATGGGTCACCGTTCTTAATTAGGTTTATGATGTATTTATTGTTTGGAAGAAATGTTATGAGATGGGAATAATGAATGTTGCTATGATGCTATCCCAATCCAAACCTTTAGGAACAAACATAAAAACAAGATTTCTGCCGATTTTTATCGAGCCTGGACTTTGTTTCCTTATTGTGTTGTATGGGCAGTAGTTCGGATGTCCGTTAGTATAACTATAATAACATGCCCCCACTACACATCTTCAAGGAACATAATAAAGTGGCAATTTTTGTTTTCACTGCTATTTTTCATTTGACGAGTCCTGATCCATTTCTTTCAGGGGTTGATAGTGTAGGCACGATATCATCTGCTCTTGTAACGTATGCTGCTATTCAAGCATTACAACCAGACTTGATCATCAATGCAGGCACTGCTGGTGGCTTCAAGGTAGGAACTGTCTTCCCCCAAGCCGTACAGTTAGAGTTGCTGGTTTTCTAGTTTCGTACTCCAAAATGTCTCTATGTTGTGTTATTTGTTGATCTCTTCCTAATTTAACTAGCGTTGGTCCTCCTTCCTGTGAAATTGTAGTCCTATTCCTTTTGCAATAATAGAATTGTAATGATCTGATACAATGTTTCCCTTTTTTATATCACTGGTGTTGCAGTTGATATAACTGTTTTGAATAAACATTTCAAAGAAAAAAAACTTTACCCTGTAATCTATGTTAAATAATGCTTTTTATATTCTTCTGAAAATGTTTTTGTAATTAACTTACAACAAAAGTGATCAAAACCAATTAAACTAAAACATTATTTGTAATCAATAATGGCCATTGATTTTGTCTTGTAATTTTATATATAACTTGTTTTGTAATCAAGAAATGGATTGAACTAAAATGTATGACTACTTCAAGTGGATTGATTGACCATATTATTGTGATCTGATCTGTTCATGACAAAATTATGTTTTACCTGCCTGTGCAGTTGTTCTACTTTCCACCTTTGGTATACATGTATCAAATAGTAACTCTTTATAGTGAATTAAATGTTATAATGATTATGTTTGTAGCTAAAAACATTACGGGGCAGCACAGATAAATGGATTTGTATGTACATAAACATATTTGTCTAAGTAGTGTTCATTACTGGATGCTTTCAGGCCAAAGGAGCTAGTATTGGTGATGTTTTCATTGTATCAGATTGTGCTTTTCACGACAGAAGAATACCCATACCTGTAAGTGTGGTTATTTCTCTAGTTTGGGCTTGTTCTATCTCTGTAGGATACTTTGTTTTTTTTACATGTGTCTCTTCTTTCCTTCCAATAATATTTTTTTATCCAAGAAAAAGAATTATAACAATTTCAGCATGATATACCTGATACCTCATTGCTCTAGTTTCTCATTTAACCATCAAAGAAAAATGACAGAAAGAGTGAGGTGGTTGACCTGTCAAATCATTAATGTTTGGCTTTCTTTTAATTTTTCAATTGGCCCAGTTAAGAATCTACCGAACTTTTTAATAAGCCCCTTCATGCTTAAATATAGTGAGGTAGAAGTTTTGCCACCAACATCAATGTTTTTTGCAGGTTTTTGATCTGTATGGAGTTGGTTTACGTAAAGCCTTTGAAACACCCAACCTTGTAAAGGAGCTTAATCTAAAGGTGAGTGCTATTTGCTAAAATGTTTATGCTCCTCCTGAAAACAAAACACTCCATTACAGTTATTCAAAATTCACATTGCCAACCCAAATACCTCAATATCACAATGTCTTGTCATCGGAAATTCAGAATTAGGTGCCTTTTGTTAACCAGATTACCTGGATTCAAGAACAGCCCATGCATTTTGTGATGTTTGTGCCTTTGAGCTTTACATGTTTAATTTACTTTTGCTATCAATCAGCCTCACACACTACTACACTATCAACAATAAATTATAGATGAATGGAGAAAACATTTTATGACAATGTAAGAAAAATTGTTAAGCTTTCAGGTCGTTGGCCTTTACTTTTTTACGGTTATTAATATTTTATCTCTCGCTGTTATTACTTATTACCTTTATGTGTGTTCTTTCGAGGCCAGGCAATACAATCTTGGCATAGTTTGGAGTTTGGACCCATACCCTATTAAGTGAACTGAATGGAATAGTTTTTTTCTTATATATTGGTTTATGAGGAGGTTACAAATGTATTGCTGGCTTGGCATTGATAGCCTTGTAAGTGAATAACCCGCTTTAATTTATACCATAATAATAATAGTAACTCACTTTCTCACAAGATAAAGATCCTACTCAGAAACAAGGTGATGTTCCACTTGTAGTTCAAACACATGAAAATATACTTTGATTTGCTTCATTACGTTATTGTGCCCAGTTCTTTTGTTTAGATTAATTGTTCAAAACTTGAACAGTAATCAATATTTGTCCGTATTTTAGGTGGGTAAATTGTCCACTGGTGACTCTTTAGATATGACACAGCAGGATGAATCGTCAATCATTGCAAATGATGCCACGGTTAAAGATATGGAGGTAACCTAATTATTTGGGTTAATTTCTAGAACTTATTATTTTCAGCTAATCTATGGGGAATGGCATGAATCCACATATTCACTCATAATACCTTGTTCCATCAAATAAATGTCCACTTAAATTGCACAGTACTGAATAACCAGTAGTAGTTCTCATCTTTCCTTTGTTGAATATAGGCTTAACTCCCCCCGTTTCAACTTTTTTCTCCAGGGAGCAGCTATTGCTTATGTTTCTGACCTTCTGAAAGTTCCTGCAATATTTGTAAAAGCTGTGACTGATATCATTGATGGTGACAAACCAACTGCAGAAGAATTCCTGCAAAATTTGGCAGCTGTAACTGCTGCACTTGATCTGGCAGTTGAACAAGTTATTAATTTTATTAGTGGAAAGTGCGTATCTGAACTTTGACAACCCAATTTCACCTTCCAGAGTTTTTTTTGTATGCAACGTTCCACGGTGGGCTCCAATTGTACACTACTACCATTATTGGTTGGGAATTTGTGAGATTGAAACAAAAATACAAACTTATAAACTGAAGATATTGCAGCCCCACCTCCCTTCTCTCTTTTGTACTGTTCTGGCCCTGCAGGCTGTATAAGTTATCTGGCAAAGATTGTGGCAATCATTGTAAACATGTACAATGACATACTTAAGTGAATCACATATAGGATTATGGATGATTATTTGTCTCTGAAATTTTCCATGATGATGGAATGATTGAGTAACTTGATTTTAATAATGGAAGGCCCCTAATTCATGGTTGTTGCTGTTTGTTTAGAATTTAAATTTGCCTCTTACTGCCAGTTGCAATTTATGGCCTGTCAATATTATTCGGACCTTAGGCAATCCAAATAGCCTCGTTTCTTGTACAAACGAATATAAGCAAATGAAATTCAGACATTAAACAAGGACAGTCGTTAAGTGTTCTTCAGATTCACGTTAGATCACTTAAAATGTTGACATATTAGCTAACATAATTTTAGTTAAGTATTCAAATGTTTGTTTTCATGTTGAGAAATTGATTATAGGTTTATAATGATATTGAGAAATAAATCAAGTTTTATTGCTAACTTATGCTTTTAAAATAAAAACATTCAAATCAAAATAGATTTAGTTTAATTGATTGAGAAAAATGAGTTGTAAATATTTTGGTATGTGATTTTTATTCTTACGGATAAAAAAAATAAAACTCTTGAAAGATCAAGCACTCTACTTAATATTATTTTTAACCAAAATCAACATCATTTTAAAAAAATTGTAAATACTTACCAATAGACAGGCAAAACCTACCTCCCGGTTGTAAAATGATTACTTACATGTTTAATTTAACTTGTTTAATAATCACTTGTTTTCATTAATTTTTGAAATTTTAAAAAAATTACGTGATTATTTCTCTAACGTTAAGCGTTACCAAACTTATTTCAAAATTGGGAAACATTTTAATAAATACACGGGATACCAACTAGCTAGTTGTCAATAAGCCCAGTGTTGTTGTGTTGCAGGTCATGGGAGTTTTGGGCAGCTCTGCGACTTCAATATGAATCACATAGAAGACTGGTTCAGAAAGAAGTAATCACATTTAGAACGTGAAATTAGTTTCTGAAAATCACATCCAAAATGTAAAACCTTACATCCGAAATGTAAAACCAAACACACTTGCTGGGTTTTGGAGTTAGGATTGCTTTTGAAGACATTCGTAGCAGGGACCTAACCGGCATCATTACCATGGACCGTGTTTATACGAGGCATTAAACTCTCCAGCTAATTTTGTATACGGAAAAAGAAAACCTTCAACAGATACTTCAAAGCAACTTTATGACGACACTCTCATTGGCTCAAGTCAAGCAGTTAAAATACGATAACGTGGAAAAGTTATGTCAAGAACTGAATTTCAAGAGCCTAAGCAAATAGACATGTTATGTGTAAAGCATTTCCAGCTACAAACACTGTACCTTCAACATAAATATCTAGATTTCCCTTCGTCTCTAACTTTACAAAGAACCAGATTCTTCCAAGGAACCAAACTTTTTCAATGCAATATGGACTCCAACAATGATAACCGACCATATTGCTTGATTAAGTTAATTTAAATGCAAGTATGCAGTGAAGTTAATCTTCTATCACACCACTCCTGAAGGTAGGCGGAGAACAAGCTGTCCCCCAAAAACACTGCAATAAAATAAATATCATAAGGAACAGAATCATGCTGAAAAGTTCTCGAGACATTATCAGCAATACCACGAAAGAAGGTCCAAAACAGGAAAGAGTCGCTATAATGCACTCAACTAACCTTTTGACATAATAGTAACAGAAATCTGCTAAGATAAAAGTCTGGACAATTTCAGAAATAAGCACCATTGACGGCCATAATCCATACCCCAAGGCAACCAACAAATGTCCACGACTATCTAACACCTGTACAAGAAATGGTAAGTTAGTAGGACTGTAGGAGACCAGCAATTAGTAAAACCAATAAGTTGCACTGCTAAAAAAATGTGCTAAGAACAGCAAACTAATAACCCACTGGCTAAGAAATTGGATTTAACTTCATTTTAAAAGATAGAACATACAAACAATCAGAAGATATCAGATACAGGCCAAACACATGTCCCTGTAATACTTATAGAAGAAAGCTGATTATTATGCCAATGGAAATAAGCCAAACTTGAAATTACAAATTATAATTATATTCACATTCCACTCCTTGATCGACTAGATAGCCAATCCAGAAAATGTCCATCTTAGTGATAACAGACAGCAGCACAAGCCAGAAAACAAGTGACAATTGAATCTGAAAATGGTTCATAGAGCTGATGAATGCAATCACAAGTTTGGATGAACAGATCATACCTGAAGAACCCAATGAGCACAGCTCAAGAATCTTGCCACACCCAGGGCAAATACATAATGAGCTGTGAATGGCTCAACAATCTGAAAGCATAAAATAAAATGAAATTAAGAAGGAAAAGAGTAGAATTGGATTGCATAAATAACATGCATGATGGTATATACTTTGGTGTTCTGCATGACTCGCAGTTGGGGCAGTACTGACACAGCTTCGAGATATACACAGAATGCCCAGGAAATCCTGTTCAATAAATGATGTGAAGTCGATGGATGAATAAACACGGCTAACACAGCACATGGTATCAACTGCATTCAATTTTAAAAAATAGAGCAGATAAATGCACAAGTATATATAACCTTTGAAGTTGAGTAAAATGAAAAGAATATAGAATGAGCTTATAATTTTGAAATGAAAGGATACTGGGGGAGCTTACCACATAGTATATAGCAAAGTTGTCTTTCTCCTCCATGTAACTAGACTTCAATTTAAAACGAATCATGTATATAACCCACAGTGTCGTAGCAAAAGTAGCCAAATCAAGCAGGGTGTGTATATCAAATTCCATGACAAAACTGCAGTACAGCCTAACAGCTAAAAATATAGCTGTCAATTCCTGAGATTTGAGTGATAATCCTGTACATCACAATCAGTAGCGATAAAAGGCGTGAAACAGGGAAGCATCCTCATCACAAGACATGAACAAAGCTAGAATAGCAAAATAAAGCAACAAAATGTTGTTTCTTCTTTTCATTCAATAACAAAAGGAATAAAAGCAGCCAAACAATGCCATTAATCATTCAATGGAAACGTTCTGAAACAAACAATTTATTGATGTTCAAGGCAGGTCACATTAAATTAAATATTAATGGATAAGTGCAAAGCAATCCAAAATTATTATAAAGAAATTGAAGACATATAAAAGAAATTGACAAGTAACTGATAGAAAGAAAGAAAGAAAGTGAAAAGAAGGGAAGGGGATAAGTGAGCGAACCGGCACAAGTTTTTTCTTTGATGAGCTTGTAGATGAGAACAGAAATTCCAAGAGAGTGAACAGCCTCGGCGGCGACGAAAAGGTTGTCGTGATCGTGAACGATGAAGCGGAGAAGGACGAGAGCCGCCATGCCGGAAACGACGGCGAGAAAAGCCTTCACCTTTGGGGGCTGCCTCCGCATCCATGTCGCGATCGCGTGGATCGACTTTTTCCCACTCCTCATGATTAATTCTTTTATTTGATTTGATGATTTTGCGTTCCTTCCTAATCGTAATTGATGGCAAGCAATGGATGAGATGAAAATTGAGAATTTCTTCCCCGAATTCAATTCTTTCTGAATTAGGGCACAACTCGACACCAATGTCAATGTCAACGTCAACTTGACTCGCTGACTCGCTGCAATTCCCCACCAAAACCAAACTGCCAATCACTAACAAACCCAACCCTAGTCTCGTTCAATATTTACGCAACTTTCACGATAGCAAATATAATAATATTTATATTTATTTATTTATTATTATTATTATTATTATTATTAGTATTATTATTATTATATATCTTATGTTGATCATTTAAAATATTAATTTTTTGTATTCGATGTTTTTAGTACGTTTTAAAAAATACTTATATATGGATAAATTAAATAAGATATAAAAGTTGGATAAGAGAATGATAAAATAAAAAACATGATAATTTTTTATACTATCTAGTGTTTAATATGTACTAAATAATAATAATAACTCATGTAAAAAAATAATATCATATTTATATAAAATTTATATTTCATTCAAATTCAATTTGATGTTTTTAAATCACCAAGTTTCCTATTTAGAGACAAACATGGTAGTAAATCATAGTAATAGTAAATCCTAGTAAATGATAAGATCACATTCTAATAGAGGAAATAATTATAAAATCAAATTAAAACAAATCCTAATGAAATCTATCTCAAATTCTCGTTAGATTTACAAATAACAATTCAAAATTTCAAGTAATTTATTTTGAGTTTTTTAATTATACTTAATTTTGAGTCTATAAAATACTCATGTTATTAGCGCATATGAAATTGAATAACTTTAAACAAACACCCTTATATATTTGTTATTGATCTCATCTTTAATTACCTGTTTTGACAATTAATTTATGTTCATGAGTAATATGTATGTTTTTTAATATATAATATTGTAATAAATAAATTATGTTGCTATTTATGGTGAAGTTATGTTAACTCATTTATAATGTTACTTGATAATTTGTTCATTTTTTTTGTTGGTTTATATCTTTTGATATGATTGGTTAACGAAGATTGATAAGAAATTACTTTTAATACATAACATTACACTGATAAAAAATATAAAAATATAATACTGTAAAACTTAAATAATATATATAAACATAAATTGTATAAATTAAAGTAACATAGAGTATTGGTATAAGTGTTTGTTTTGGTTTGATTTCAAAACACAAACTACGAATTAAACCGATCTGTTTGAAAAAAAGCATCCAAATATATTTGAAACTTTTTTGAAACTGATGTGCATACCTAATAATAAAAAATAAAAAAAACAATTTGACTCCACAATAAGATCATTTTGTCCTTAATTTAACAGTGTTTCGCTTGTATGACATCCTTTTTATTTCCATCTCCTTATCCAGTTGTCTTTTATAATCATAGAGCAGATTCATAAAATAGCAAAAGATTACTGCGCAGTTTAATTTCTCTGTTTATATATGATATGGGTTTATTTAGGATATGGATCCCAAAAGAAGCGGGCATCAGAAGTAGCAATGTTATACTTTCCAATCACACAACAGATTAATTGTCCCTTTTCTTTTTCTTCGTCTCAAAAAGTTAGGGCACTTATATCAAGGTAGATATTAGATTGGTTTAGTGATAAAGGAAGAAAAAAAAGGTAATGAATTCAAACTTTCCCTGACAAAAACTAACACTATTAATATCTAATATTTATTGATAAAAAAAAAATCTATATTCACTTTTAACTCCAAGCTTACTAACCTTCGCCGTAACATTTTTTCACTGTGGGGTAATAGAAACCCGGTGGTCACAGATATTTTTCTGTTGCTTAATTTGCCAATATAATGTGTAGATGTGATATTAGACTTTTGCACACTTGATAAAAAACAAATTCTACTAGTCAAAAGGTAATAGAGATATGTAGGGAAATCGATTAGAGACTGAACCCTTTTGGTGGTTGTAAAAAATGACAAGCGTTAGTTTCCTTTTTTCTGTTTGATTGTGGATGATCAAATAAGTTTTTAAATGCTACATATAAGAACTACTGGTTAGAAAAAGATTTGGGTTTATAGGTAAAACTATATATTGGAGACTACAGTCCCAATACCTACCTACCTACCTACAAGATAAAGAGTATGATAAGGATCACATTACAGTGATGTGCAACAAAAATAGTTTATAGTGCGCTATAAAGCAAAATAAAAAATTGAATTCGTTTTCATAATGAAATGATTTGTCCCTATAACAAGTCAAATTTCCAAAAGTTATTTCATATCACCATCTTACGCACATGCCACATATACCATATGGTTGACACCACGTCATGGTGCCTGTTTTAGCCATTATTGCCTAATGTGATGGCTTACTAGAAAAAAGTTGTGAGAGCAACTATGCAACTATATATCTAATGTTGTGAGGTGGATATTAATCTTGGTGGATATTAATCTTGGATGTGATGAGTGGTTTGTTCTATAAAGTTCCATAGAGGCAAGGCTTTTCCTTGCTATTATATGCTTAGATCCACTTGATCACTGTGAATCTCCATAATTAATCATTTACAGATTTCTGAGGATGGGTTACTATTGCTATAAACGCAAATATAGTACTCATACATCAGATGTTATTGTGATGTTAGCGGTGGCCTTGATGCTTCTTGGCATACCTTGGCTCTTTACGCGTGAACAAGTGGTGGTAGTTGAAGAAAAGAAGACGAATTGGTCAGCTTTGATCACACCAATACTAGTACTACTGATCCTGCTTTTGCTGTCACTGATTGGAACTCCAAGGAGGGTTTATGCAAAGCCAACGTGCTATCGGTGTAAGCATGTCTGCTACTGTTACCGCTAGTGTCAGTTCAACACCTGCTGGATCCATATGATTGGTATTGTGTTCAGTGCTCTATGATTATCTCATATCTTTGGTCACTAAGTAAAATATTGTATTTGGAATATTATGATCGTGTAAATTATGTGCTTGTTTCATCGTTTGTTACGAAAACTAAAAGGGAGGGTCAGGGTTGTGTGTTACTAATTTATATATAATCCAAATGAGAACAATATTTTTGTTATTAATTAATTGTTCTGGGCTGGGTCATTATGTTACTATAATTTAAGAATAATATAGTACCTTTTTTTTTTATAAGATTGAACTTTCGTGCTTGCTTTATTGTCTTGGAAGAGCCAATTCCAAACAGAGAATGAAGAGGGATTTGCGTAAATTGTGACGCCTCTAGTTTAAATACTTAAATTATAGTTGAAATTAATTCTCGGGGAGAATATGGTTCCTTTTCGTGTGAACATAAAATTAATTGTGGCATTAGGAACGGGCTCTTGCAATGTTAGAAGTTTGATTATAATTTGTTGAGATTATTCCAATTGTTTAAACTGGGAAGAAAAAGAAGAAGAGCAGGAGAAGAAAGGAAAAAAGCGTGGTTTCTTCATGACTTGAAGATTGAAATGGCTCGACCGTGACCTATTACCTAAGTTTGTCCCCACCGCAGCTCAATTATTTTCTTTTGTATCGGCCTGACTCAGTCTAAAGCGGTAGCTTTTAAGGGGATTACGCATCTTTGCGCAATCACCACACAGGGATTAGCATAAGTTATATGCAATAACTAGTGGGGATGTATTTGCAAATTGCAATTAACAAACTTTTTCTTATTATAGTATAACATTCACTTTACTTATGATTAAAGTGTCATTTATTATACTTTTTTCATTACACTTACTTATAATTAAAATGTAACCAAATTTATTTTCAATAATTTTTTACTACTTTATTGTTTTAATCATGTCTATACGATAATGTTATTACAAACTTCAACACACATGTGTTTTTTTATTTCTATTATTATTATTATTATTATTATTATTATTATTTAACTGACAATTTTTTCAATAAAAATAATATTATGTCAAATTACAGAAAAATATTTATAAATTATCATCACTTACTGACTTATTATTTATTTTAACTTACTAAATATATAATTTGTAAATTTATTTAACTCATTTCGTGAAATTTTATATATTAATTTATAGTTGGATAAAAAGTTACAAATTTTATATGTAAATATGTTAATAATGACGTAACACTAAGATGCTAATATAATAAATAATGTGATAATTCAATACATATATAATGTATTTGCTACATCAACGTACTAGTATCAAGTAAGTACACTTTCAATAACATGTCAACATATGCATGAAACATGTCATTTAATACATTAATATATCAATGTCACGTTATAATTAGCATATCACATCCGTAAGTTTTGTTAAAAGTTTACAATAGATTAATGATGAATAAAAAACTAAATTTTATAATTTTGAGGGACCAAATGTGAAGTATGGAATATAAAGGGATTTAGCTAGTTAAAAAAAAAGTGCACAAAATAACTAAGACGTGGCTACGCTTTACTTGTGGGGCAACCCTCACATTGACTATTGAGCAACATCCGGATTGGCATTCACTATGTAAACCTACCGAATCAAATACAGTAAATTAAGTAGATACTTGGCAAAGATTAAATATTTTAAAAATTACTTTTCTTCAAAAAAAAATTTAAAATAAACCAAAGTAGATATCCAATCAACTTTCCTAAAAAAAAAAACAATCAACCAATAACACTTATTTTCAGTCATGAATTTGAAAAAACATTTAAGAGAAATTAAAAATAAACAAAGCTTAACATATATCATTATATATAATTATATTGCTATCCCAAATATATAACTACATTAATAAATTCTCAAATCATATAATTTTCTTATTAAAAAGCAGTTTGTTTTAAAAAATTAGAGAAGTAGGAGTTACAATATGTCTTAAAACAAAGATCACTAACAGTCACATAAATTTGCTGTAAAAAAATCATATATATTCGTATGAGCGTAAAATCGTTTTACCCGCTACGTTATTTACTTCCATTTAATCCAAACAAATTAAGAATTAAATATTCCATATAATATAATATTAAATACATTTGTAATATAAATTTAATTTTTATCTATTGTTAGCTTAACAAATTTACATTGTGAACTAATTAGAAATTATACAAGGATAACTTTTAAAGTGATAAAATCAATAAATTTATCATATATAATAATAATTAATTTCAATTTTGGAACACTATTAATTTAAGATATAAAATTTGTTTTATTAAACTCACATACATAAAGATAAAGGTGTTCAAGTTAAAATGGATCATAAACAAAGTAAAAATTATGAAAAATTAAATCTTTATGATTTTTATTATATTATATTATAAACACATTGAAAATATCATAAACAAAGTTATAATGGATCATATTAGATTATTTTTTCCATTTGCTTTGTAAGACTCATTTTCACACAATTTTCACACAATTTTTTTATATGATTTTTTTTCAAACATCAATTAGTTTCATAATCTTCATGTGAATGAATCTAATATGACAAGTTTCATGATTTGAAATAATTAAAAATGATACAAATTTGTGCTCTAAAAAAATAAAAGATTAAATTAAAATTTTAAAAGACAAAGTATCAAAATAAATATAATCAAACCTTCAAGTTGTATTTAGTTTAGAAAAAAATGAGATAAATTTGGTGATCCAATGTGGGACTCATTAAATTTTTCTTCTATTTTCATTATCTCTATCTTTATCCTCTAAATCAAATACATCATAAATATTTCAATAACCTTATAACATTATTCATTATTTTTTATTGAAAAACATTAATTATTAATATTTATTAATTAGACGGATTTAAACCTAGAAAATCTTTTTCTTTAACTGCAAAATCAACTTTATAATACTATTAACTATGTATCAGTATTGGATCATGTTGATTTACTTTTAACCATTTATGAAATATCAATATAATGAACTAGCTTTTTTATGATAAAAAAAATTAACTAGTTTTTTTTTTCCAAGGAATATAATTAACTAGCTGTACCTTAAGGCAGCTTCAGTGGTAGAAATTTAGATGAGTTTTTTAGTGAGTCCTCCTTTTAAAAAACGTATCTTATATAAAATGCAGTAACTTAACTTCAAATTTTTTATCTGTCAACTAAATCATGCCAACTCAGAAAAAACAAAAAAAAGAAGACCACATCAAATAAAAACTTCTGCCAAAAACTGCATTAGATGCCTTAGTCTTTTTCCTCGTTCTAACAGGTAACATTACTTTCGCACAGGATAGCTACAACGTGTCTCCATTTGAATGGTGGGGCATCCCTCGTAAATAGTAATGAATTGAGCAACAACCAGGTGTGTTCAGTTATTCACAATGCAAACCTACCCGTTCAAAAAGCAAATAATTAAAAATCTAACAGTATATATAAAAAATAAAAATAAAAACACACTTTGTTTTGTGGTATATGATGTCCTACACATTATCCTTGTTTAGGATGTCGTACCTAGTGTCACTAACTCCGATCTTTTGACTATCATTTTAAATGGGTTACACTCCCACAAATCAGACAGCGCCAAATCATCAAGTACAAACTTTATTTCGCAAAATAAGCGACCGCTCTCGTCCTCATCTTCAGCTATTATAAATAAATAAAACAGAACACAAACTCATCCAACAGTTCTGAATTAAAATGGGCTATGGTAGAAGCAGAGCATCCTCTGTTTTGGACGGTTTCAGTCTAAACCCCGTGCCATACCCCGTTCTGCTAATATTATCACTGATCCTCCTATTCCTCGGCTTTTCATGGTACTTGTCGTATGAAGAAGTAGTTGAAGCCGCTGAAGAACAACTGGGGTGGATGCTGTTGGCCACACCATTGGTGCTAATACTCGTAGTTCGTTGGTTATCGTCAGTGGATACTTCAGAATGGTTCTTCTTTAACTCCTCGCCATGGGAGAGGCGTAGGAGAACCCACCACTTCCCATCAGAGGGTAGCTCCCCTTGGGGTGTTGCTGCTTTGATCCTGCTTGTTCTCGTGCTTCTTCATTATCACTCCACTTTTCTTGACGCCTGGTTTGTTTGATTTTATTTCGTGTTCCGTTTAGAGTTCCTTGGTATCTCTATAGTTACGGGCTTTGTTTGTGTTTATTACTTATTTATAGAGAAAGGACATAGTGACTTTGATGCAAGCCTTGTGATTATTGTATATATGTAGATGATTAGATTATGCTGCTCTATGAATATGAATTTATGAATTGTGTTTAAGGTGTTTTGTGAGTATGAATGTATTTCTTCCTACATGAATATGATGATGGCAAACCGGCAAAGGGATATAAAAGATTTTAACTTTTTTTATTAAAGGAAAAAAGATTGCTAAATACGTAATTAATTATTCAAATAAAAGACTATATTATAATCGAAACAGCGGTTTCTTACTTGCGTTACTTAAGATACTTAGTATTAGAGAACAAAACTTGATCCCCGTATTTCTGCTTAAAAGATGGGAGAAGAAACGCAATTGTCGTGGATTGGCTTGTTCTTTAGGTTTAAAATAATCATTAGTTTCTTGAGAGTTGAAACGTGTATATTAAATTGTTCACTATTAAGTGTACTGAATTACACTCAACCGGGTTAAAGAATAACTTGTCATCTGCGTTATTAAGCAATTTTACAAGTAATGCTCTGTAAGATAGCTTGTCATCTGCGAGTCACTTAATTATATCTAGCTAATCTATGAACTTTGAGAGTGGAAAATAATTAATCCAAAATGACAAACCATCTTTTTCAAGAAATATTTTATTCTTAAGTAAAGTTGATAATTATTTAAATTTAATATTAAGGAATAACCTTTTTATTATCAATACTATCTCTATCAAATATTAACTACAAGATCTTGTAAATATGAAATAAATTACTCTAGTCATACCTTAGGACATACTACTTTGTAAGAGAAAGAGAAGCAATCGGAGGTAGATGTTTGGATTTCATGATAAAAGCTAAAAATAATAAATAGTTATTTCTACTATTTTTAAAAATTTTCACCGTGATTTTGGAGACAAAATTAATTCTAATAACTATTCAAACACATTGTTAAAAGTACTTATTCTACTTTTAAAGTAACATTTTTTACTTATTCATTGTGTACATTAGAATTCGTAAAATTACTTTTTCAATGCTATCCAAAGATTGCTTAAATATTGCTAGAAATTGTAGTATAGCAAGAAATAAAATATAAAAAGTTACTTGCAATTAAGTTGCAACATAAATGTTAACTTGTTTATTTATTAGTTACATAAAGAATACTGAGAGACAAGCGTTACTTTGCATTAAGCAAGTCCCGTGGCAGTTAGAGACTAGAGTCATGGTCTGAATGCGTGAAAGTTGAGCCTTGCGGCAGTAGAATATGAAAAGATGAAGAAGATGAAGAAGACGGGGAAGAAGAAGAGGAATAGCTGAAAGCTGATGGCTGTGGTATGGAGCTGAGCCTTGTAGTCTTTGTAACGGGAGAAGGACAACAAGCCAATGACAATGCCGAATATGGTGAGCAAATGGCCCGGAGGTGCAGAAACATTGCCCATGCTCCCACCCTGTTTCCATTCTGCAAGACCACTTCCCCTTCTCTTGGGGTAGAACCGCTCCATTTTCAGCTCTCTCACAAGCACAAACCTTATGACTTTACCAGCTTCCATGCTTCTCATATAGGGTCGGTTGGGTTTGGCATGTATTCTTTGAGTGTATAACTTATTCATTTGTTTGGGGTATTCCAAGTGTATATGGATGGCTAGGTATCTTGTCATTTACAAGGATGGGAGCGCTAAATTAACTAATTACCAAATTGACATAAATTAGATGACATCATCATGCCATGCATAACTGTGATCACCATATGGTTATTCAAATTAAATTGCCAAGCAAATTTTTCCATTGACCAAGCGTACGCGCACATACCAGGGCATTTGCTCTGGTTTCTAAAAAGTCACGTATAAATAGAGCGTTCTGCGTTTATCCCTGGACCCTGTCATAGTGCTGATGACAAAATAGCAAAATATAAACCACAGTTCTTAATATTTTTGTATGCGAACAACTGAAATTCAGAAATGCTTAATTGCTTAAGAAAAACAAAACAGAAACATATTCTTTCTTTTTTTTAATAAACAGAAACTGCTTTGTATAGCTAAATGCTACCAAAAAAATGGGGAGGGAAACTCACTGGAAAAAGGAGAGGATGATTTACCTTGCGAAGAGTGTGTCTTCAATCTAATGGTCCATATTAAATCTGGGTTATTCAATCATATATGGTTGATTAAGATTAAAAAAAATTAATAGTTACATAATCATTTAAAAAACTTGTGTATTTTTTAATTTAATTTTGACTATTTAAATATGATTTAATGATTTCATTTATAGTTATTGTTTTTAAAAATAAGAAAAATCTCATTTAATATGTTCTTTGTGACATTGTGTGTGGAGACTGGAGAGATATGTTCTTTGTGTGTGGAGAGAGAGAGAGACTGAATGCATATGCTTGGGTGGGCTGAACGTACTTTTAACTAAGTAACCTTTTGTACGTTTTGCTTCAAACATGTTGTAATTCTATTCCACTTAGCTTCGGAAGCATGGGACATGTGTTTAAATAAAAATAAATAAATTAACACCATTTTTTGTGTGGGTATAAGCCCTTAGTAATTGCTGAAGGTCAAATTATTGACAACTTAACCCCCGGTGAATCACACAAAAAAATCAAATTTGTTGCCTTCTTACCTGCGAATTACCGAAATTTTAGCCTTGAACATTACTAAAGACTAAATTATCGAGGGCTGAGTCCTTAATAAATCGCACAAAAATTCAAATTTATTGCATTCGTTCTTACTCACAAAATTTTCAGGACTTTCTTGTGCATTGATAAAATAATAAGGGGATTACTGATGAATTTAAGACCATATATCGATACATAACAATGAATTGCAGTGGACTTCATTGTTGAGGCCTTTTTGCCTATGGTAATAGCAATACTTCTTCTGGTTAGCAAACTAATAGAACTCTCATCACACTTTGTAATAGACATTAAGGAAGAGACTATATTTTTACATTTCTTGTGTCCATTTCACCCTCTCTTGACACGAGGTTGTTCTACTTTAATCAATAATTAAAATGAGAGAAATTAAATTTATTTTTTATTTTTTATTATAAAAATCTAAATGCATTGGTAAAGTGACAATTTAACGCTAAAGTGTGCCGGATAAATACCACATGTTCAATAAATTTATGCAATAAAAATATATATTATAAAGATTATTCAAATAAGTTAAAAAGAATTCATTTATCACATTAAAAAAATTTATTATAAAATTAACTATAAAGCTTATTAAAAAAGTTTAAAAGAATTTATAAAAAAAAAGAGTCGTCTTGAGACATGTTTATCATTCTTTAATTTCCTGGTGTAGTGGCTCTTTCCAACAAAAGATGATGTAATTAAGTCGCTCATTATTAAATGATTTTAACTCCACATAATTTTCAGTAGTTGATGCTCATGCATGTTAAGAGGATAGCATTTAGCGGCAAACAAAAGCACACCAAGAACTCAAGCAATGGGTGGTGAATTCAGCGATAACGATTGCTTTAACACAACATTTGTAGCAGTATGTAATAAAGTTGAATGTATTTGTATCATCGGACACCAAAGAGATCGGAAACGACACATCACACGGTAGCAATTAACGATAATTAATATAGGCCATCAAGAATCTCATGAATGACAAGGATAGAATTTCACTGCAATTGCAAGAAAATGAAGTTCCTCTCCCACACTGACTAAGACAAAAACAGCTTTGCAAGCTCTGTAAAAAACCTTCACTTGCCTCAATATTCAATTACAAAGTAATGATGTTATTGTAGTATTGATTTCCGCTGAAAATCGCAGCAATTTCATAGTTCGAGCGCTTTCTGCTTTTTTTCATGGCTTAAATGAGACTGGCGTATTAAAGATGAGCTAATTAGTAATGACAATAACTAATGGCTGCTGTTGGCATCAATTTTTTGGATAGCAGATGCATGTGTAGTCATATGGGAACAGATTGAATCTCTAAATTTGATAGGGTCCCGTAAAATGAGTTGGTTGAGGTATGAAATAGTGGTGAAACGCAAAGGGGATGGTGGTTACTCTTAACGCTCTTAAATGTACAAATCAATGGAACATAAATTTGTACTAGCCCCCCACCCCTTTTATTTTTATCAGTATTCTTTCTTTTTCTAGATATATATATATATGAACCCTTTTTCTTTGAGACACTACAAATGTTGATTAGCAACAAATTATAATTAAGAAACCTTTCCAATGTAGAGCAGATGTCTCACTTAATGGGATTTACATACATTTTAACTAATAATAAAGGATAAATTGGAAACTACTTGGGCTCCTGAGTCCTGACCAATGCAATAGTAGTAACATAGCCGGGAATTTATTGCTGTAAGAAAAAAGATGAACAATTAAGTAGCTTGAATAAGTGATTTATTAGAGCTATTTTGGTAGGTTGAGACAGATATTGCACATAAAGAAACATCTAGTCATTTGCTGCTAGTTTGCACGTTAATATCATTTCCCTTTAAGCTTCCAAGTCGCATAACGGTCTCCGGCCCCACGTGACTACGTGGGTGCTTAATTTCAGAGTCAGTGAGCCATCCATTTACGAATATGATTGTTATAAATTGCATATGATGAATCTCAATCTACTTCATCTCTCAGTTCCAAGTCTGCCTTATCTGCTGTTCTAGTTTATTGTCATTGGGATCAGTAACTGCAATTCCCAATGCAAATTTTCATCGAGCGCCAAGGAGCACTAGTGTGCTTCTGGTTGTTGTCTGTGATTTTTGTGGTAACAGGATTCAACAATGAAGAGCACAGGACAGTGGAGGTAGTTGGCCTAGGAGAATGCGCAGACTGCAGGCAGAACAATATTAAGAATAACCACGCTTTCTCAGGTACGTTGTCTCATAGCAGTACATGAATATGTTATATATATATGGTTAATGGAATAATGTCAATAAACTATTGGTTTTAATTTCATCATCATCTATTGTACGAAGCCAAATTCTAGTCTATATGAGAATCGTTTGCGTTGCTTGCGTGTAGGGTTACGTGTGACGGTAGATTGCAAGTCACGACATGGACACTTCAGAACGAGAGGGGCAGGTGCCCTTGATGAATATGGAAACTTCAAAGTATCACTTCCACAGGACATGGTTGAAGATGGTGAGCTAAAAGAAGATTGCTATGCCCAGTTGCATAGTGCATCAGCTGAACCTTGCCCTTCCCACGGAAACTCCAAAATTGTGACCAAGTCAGTCTCTGAAGACACACACACCCTTGCACCTGCTGCTGGGAAACTCAGATTCTCATCAGCATTGTGCACTTCAGCCTTCTTTTGGCATTTCTTCAAACACCACCCACAATTCCCTTACCCTCCTAAAGATGACTACTCTCTCCCTCCCCCTGCGCCAGTCTATAAGAAACCTCTTCCTCCAGTGCCAGCGTATAAGAAACCCCCAGCACCATATAAGAAACCTCCTATTAGTACTCCATCTCCAGTCGTGAAGAAACCATGCCCACCAAAGGAAAAAACACCTTCTCCCACTCCCATTTACAAGCCACTTCCACCTCCCACTCCCACTTACAAGCCACTTCCTCCTCCTACTCCCATTTATGAGCCTACTCCTACCGCCCCGTCGCCACCATATTTTAAATACTTTCCTCCTTTCCATTTTAACAAGCCGTGTCCACCTCTTCCCAAGATGGAACCTCCAAAGTTCTTTTACCAACACCCATGGTTTGGAAACTGGCCTCCCTCTCATTCATAGACTATCATTGTACTCGGAGTAACGTTTTTATATGTGCGTTTTCTAGCGTTTTTGCTTCTTATGTTAGCAATAAAATCCGAATAACATCCATGTCAGTGGATATAGAATGTGACCAGAAGAGCATGGAGAATGAGAGTAAAAGAGAAAAACAAATGATGGAGCAATGTTGTTTGAGAAAGTTTGAAGTTAATTTTGGTGACCAAGTTGAATGTGATGAGTCAATAAGTGAAGTTTTTTCTGTTAATTTTGTACAAGTACGTATAACTTAATGTTTTATGATCCTTATGGTGATATTGATATCTAATTTTTCAGTAACACTATTCCTACGTAAACTTTTTGGTTGGCAATGAAAGACCTGAAATGCTCTGGGAGCTAATTAACTAAACATTACTGCCAAAGAAGTGGATATTCATGGAGAAATCCAGCAACCATCTCTTAGACTTTTTGAGAAAGCGAGCTAAAGCCTAGTGTATACAGCATGTACCATTTGTTAAGAAAGGGGAAAAAAGAAATTCAAGTGTTTATTTTATTTTTCCAATTTTCAGAATAAAATAAAATAACTTTCATATTCTTATAATTATTAATATAAGCATAACTAAAAAAAATAAAAAATAAATTATAAACCAAATTAACATTGCCTTGACTGTTATCCAAATTAACATAAGGGGATTCAAAAAAATTATGGTAGATTCAAAAGTGATCATTGACAAGGTATTATTGAATGGTTGTCCAAAACACCATCTTCTTGCCACCAATTAATCGAAGCTATTCTTGCCAGGAGGAACCAAGTTACCAAGCTGATAGTTTTGGTTGTTCTGGTTTTCAAGCCCATCTTATTCACTAAAATAATATTCGTGTGCGAGCCTTATTCAAGAGTGAAAGAGTGTGTCTTAGTAGGCTTTAATTTGAGTGAGTTGTTTATCCAAAACGTTGGATTCATTGCATTATTATACATCGATTCCTCATGCAGCAGCATTGGAGGGCCATGCTTTTCTTAAAGCGTCTAGCAAATCCTTCTCACAGATGATATTTAGCATGTATCTATAATCTATCCTGTATTAGTGCAAAAGCAGAGAGGCTTGTTCTTATCTATATTTGCTACGAAAAAAGAAAAGTGAACATCAATTATGCAGAATTTCATAGTGTCACTGTGTCAGTTTGACAGTATTTTTTTTTCCCACTTGATATATTCTTTGTGTTTATATATAAAAAAAATGTGCGATTTTCTACTCATAATTCCTTTTTGGATTCTACGTATTTGAAATAGAATTTATTTTTTAGAAAAGGATGTTATTGGTGATGGAGGGTTGAAGATATAAACAGTGCGCAATTGAATGATTGATTGTTGGGAGAAACAAAATCCTTATGGAGGGCCGTCGTGCTCTATGAGAAGGTAATAGGGAAGATGAAGAAGGCCACCAATGTTCTTTTTGGTCCAAAAAACCCATAAAACTATAATTGTTCCTTTGTTTCCATGGCCATTGGAGAGGGGAAGGGACTTGTGATTTATTTTCAGAGTATTTTAAGAGTGGTTTAGCACAGCGAGAGCCCTCTGGTACCCGAGTATATTAGCTGTATTAAAAGAGAGCCTAATGTATGGTTTTAACCATAGTTTTAAGTTATGAGTATTGGACTATCCTGTCACTTAAAATGTAGTGGCCTGTCAAGTTTATAGAGGCATGTATTAAATGATAATATTTTTTTATTTTAAGATTGTGAGAATATATAGTTATAGGATGATGAAGATTAAAAGTTATATGTTATAAATAAAAAAAATAAAAAGTTATAGAATAATCTTATAATGATTTAAATTTAATATTAGCCATTTAAGAATGTACACTTAAAAAAAAAACCATTTAAGTATGTTCTAATACTACTTCGGACTTTCCTGGGAAAAAAAAAAAGACCACTAAGCAATAAAAAAAAATTGGGCGTAGTCATTTGTACTCCACACGCACTTGCCCAATAATTACACTAATAAAAAAATTACACTAACAAACACAAAAAAACAATAAAAAATATATTAATGACATTGTTAATTTATTAATTAATATTTGTTAAACTATTGGAATATGAAAAAATTAATTATTGTTGATTTTTCACATATCTATATAGTCACAGGAAAGGATTTCGATATACATTAAAATTGATGTATTTTAAGTAGATTTGAATTTTCTCATGTTATAATTTTTTCATGTAATATTAATTTCGAGAAGATTCAATAAAAAATGTGACATCCACTTTCTTGAGATAAGTTTGGTTATATAATATTCTAGAGAGATTGAGACACAGTAAAAAAATAAATATTTTTTCATTGAGAAGTATTAATTTTCTATCAATAAAAAATTAAATTTACAATTTTTCTATTTATTATTTATTTTTTAACACCAAATCAATCTTATAATTGTAAAATAAGTCAACAACACTCTTAATGCTTAACAAAAAAATCCATCAGAATAATCATGTATCTTAAATATTTACCTGCTACATGGCACAGAGCTTAATGTCTCTCATATTGTTTTGATCTAGCAACATCAAAACTTTACTGAACAAAAATGTGATCTACATATGTATATTACGGTTGAGGACTGAGCTTGATCAATACATGTAGTCAAATACTAATCCGATATTCGGGCTGGAAAGCCCAAAATCTTCTGACCTTTCAGCTTCGGGATCTGAAGATTTGGAATAAATGTAATCTACTTTTGTGAACAGTTCCCTACAAATTAATCAATGTGCACATTTATTTGAATCCATGCATGCACACACGTATACAATAGGTAAAAGAATCAAAATAATACAATTTAAATAAAAAATTATGAATTTTGGGTGATTTCGAAACATATTATCAATCTGAAGCTGTTGGTCATGTCTAAAATTGGACAAGACCAGTCACGCCCAAATGTAGGCGTGACCAGGGGGATGCCACGCCCAGATGTGAGCGTGTTCCACCAGATGGCGCCACATGTCCTGCACAGATGGAGCGATGCATATATAAACTTCGGACGGTCATAACTTTTGACTGAAATGTCCAATTGAGGCGTATGATATGTCAAAATGATCGTAATTGAGAGGAGAAGCCCCTGGCAAGTCCCACAAGAGACTTGCCCAAGATTTTTTCCCAAAAGAGGTCTCTAAGTGTCTCAAAATTGTGATTTAATCTTCGAACCTCTAAAAAATTTCTTGTTTTCTAAATTTTTATTTATTCAATTAGTGAATTGCATGATATTTTTTATTTTTTTAGTTACTTCTCTTAATTTCGAGCATTTTGACATAAAATACGCCTCCATCGGATATTTTTATCAAAATTTATAACTGTTCAAAGTTATATGCATAATCAAATGTAAAACCTAAGAATTGTTAAATGCACCTCAGTTTTTGATAAGTTCATTCATAAAATTTAAAATGACTAATTACACCCCATTTTTTATTAAGTATAGTTCTATCTTTTTTTTTAAATCTTAAAATTTAAGTGATAATAGATTTAAAATATTAATTAAAATATTAAATGAACTATACTTAATAGATTTAAAAATGCAGTGCAATTAGCCATTTTCAATTTTATGAATAAACTTATCAAAAACTCGGGTGCATTTAGCAATCGTTAGACTTTAAATTTGATGATGCATATAACTTTGAAGAGTCATAAATTTTGAAAGAAATATCAGATGGAAGCGTATTTTATATCAAAATGCTCGAAATTAAGAGAAGTAACTAAAAAATAAAAAATAACATGCAATTCACTAATTGAATAAATAAAAAATTAGAAGACAATAATTTTTTTGGAGGTTCGAAGATTAAATCGCAATTTTGAGGCACTTAGAGGCTTCTTTTGGGAAAAAATTTTGAAATTAGAAGATTAGTTATATAAAAAATCCAAAAAATATTAAACAAAATCATATAAAAATTTAGAAATTATATTAAATAAAATAATATATTAAAAATTAGATATAACAAAAATTCTGAGTGTATTAAATAAAATCATATAAAATAAAAACAATATTAAAAAAAATAAAAAAGATCATATCTATGATGAAGATCGGTCTAAAAATACTTTAAAATTAGATTAAAATAACAATTAATAATATTAAATGATATTTTACGTCAAAAATTAAATCATGCCAATTTTAATCTCTATATCAGTCGCTAACAATTTTTGCGACGAAATTTGTCGTCGCAAACATAAAAAATATAATATTATATTTTAGCGACCGATTTAGAGATAGATTAAGTCACGCCCAAATTTGGGCGTGACCAACAGTCCCATATTTGTAAATAGTTTCAAAACAGTCCCAAATAGGTAATTTTTTATTAAAAAAATATTATTTTGGTTTTTTTGCCTATACAATACAACACCATAAATCTAATAATAATAAAAAAAGTAAAACACCTCGGGCAATCCATGCATGGTGTTCCTTTATCTTTTCTAGGGTCTTTCCCTAAACTTTTTAAATAATAAAAATTAAAATTTTAAAAATTATTTAAGAATAAAATATGAACATCAAATAAAAATATTTATTTTACTATTAATATAAATGTCTCTTGCGACTGTTGAATGGAATAAAAATATTTATTTTACTATTAACATCAAATAAAATATGAACACCTCGGGCACTCATGTTGATGGATGAATGGACTAAAATTAACGCTATTTTTTTAAGAATTAAATTTTAAATATTTAACTGTGAATTTTTGTAATAATTATATCAAAGGGAATTTATAATTGGAGGATTTCATAAAATAAACATTTATTTATTTAAAAAGAAAAAAGAAAAAGAAAAGATGAAGTTGGGTGATCCAGTGGCAGAAAGAGAAGGTATATATCCCTGTGTGGATGTGGAATTGAATCCGATCCCTGCCCCCACTAATCGTAGTCAAGTCCAAACTTAACTGTAGTGAGTTCCCCTGCTCAGAAGGCGCCACGTGTCGCAATGGAACGGGCATGGCGCTATTTATACGTCTCCTCCCTAACTCAGTAAAACTCGATCTCTCTTGTTAGTTGTTGAATTCCTAATTAATTAAAACGTCGAAACAATGCCGAACCCTAAGGTCTACTTCGACATGACCATCGGAGGCCAACCGGCGGGGCGCATAGTGATGGAGCTGTACGCCGACACCACTCCTCGCACCGCCGAGAACTTCCGTGCCCTCTGCACCGGCGAGAAGGGCGTGGGCCGCAGCGGGAAGCCCCTCCACTACAAGGGCTCCGCCTTCCACCGCGTCATTCCCAACTTCATGTGCCAGGGCGGAGACTTCACCGCCGGGAACGGGACCGGCGGCGAGTCCATCTACGGTTCGAAGTTCGCGGACGAGAACTTCATAAAGAAGCACACTGGCCCCGGCATTCTTTCGATGGCGAACGCGGGACCTGGCACCAACGGGTCTCAGTTCTTCATCTGCACCGTTAAGACGGAGTGGCTCGACGGGAAGCACGTGGTTTTCGGGCAGGTGGTGGAGGGCCTTGACGTCGTGAAGGACATCGAGAAGGTGGGGTCCAGCTCCGGTAAGACCTCCAAGCCCGTCGTTGTTGCTGACTCCGGTCAACTCTCCTAGACATGTACGGTGTTGGATTAATGCTTCTCTTCTCTCAATGGAATCATGTTGAGATCTTAATTCTGTTTTCTGATTTTAGTTTGGTCGAGTCTCCTCATCATATAAATCATGCTACCTACCTTAAATAAAGTTAGGATTAATTATCGATCTATTCGCCTCCTTAGTTTTTTTCTGCTTAATTTAAAGCTCATTAATTTCTCTCTTTTATCACACTACAACGATGATAATGAAATTCGAATTCAAGGTTTCATTTAAATTATTCAAACCTCATCCCTATTAGCAGGAGTAGTATTCCTAATCGATTCTTTTATTACTGGATAGAACTTATACAATATTTATTGTACTTTTGTGATAGAACCTACACATGCAGTAATTATCTTGACTTTATAGTATCTTTTATTAAATTTCTTCCACAATAATCATAAAAACTTTTTAAATTATGAATAAAAATATAAATTTAATATATAATTTTAATATCCAAAGAATATTACTACCTTTATTTTTTTTATGAGGTCCAAATTAAAAATATGGGTAGATCTTTTATATAAGGTCTAATCTTAAATATTTATTATATTAATTATTTTTAAAAAAATATCTAGAATAATGTAAAAACGAGAGAAATACAACTTATTAATATTTGTTAGTCCTTATTCACACCTGTAAAAAATAATAGTTCTATTCATAAACATAGTTTTAGAAATAACAAAAAATATTATTTCAGAACAAATCGAATGCTCTCACCTAAATTACTCAATTTTTTTAATTATAATAAAATAATTAATTGAATCTTATAATAAGTACAGAAAAAGGTAATGTGTTTACATGCGAGAGAGAATAGTTTATTTAGATGAAGAATTTGTATTTCATTTTTTCATTATGTAAATTATTTTTTACCAACAACGACAATTACACAACTAAAATTAGTTTGTGTGTTAAAGGATTAGACATCTCTAACCCAAAAAAAGGATCAATACAAATTTTTTTAAAAAAAATCAATCATTTCCACATATTTGTAGCTTCTCTCACTAGAAAAAAAGAAACTTGCAATACCTATTCTATTTGGAGTTACATCGATTACTTGTCTATATATAAAAGAATATAATTTAACTAATTTTCATCCAATTGTAATTAAATATATTCCTTATAAAACATCTATGTATCCATGACATCCTTCAACTTTCTTACCACGTGAACCTTTGCATATTTAGTTGATCTGATTTGTTTTATTGAAGTAACTTACTTGATGTGATATTAGAACAAGAAAAGTGTGAGGAACACACTTTAATAAGCACACTCTTTTAAATATTTTAAAAAAATATTAACTAAGTATATAAGGTTCATGATATGATATAACATTTAGTTTTTAATTTAACTAATCCCGCAGTAAAAAAAGACTGAATTAATCCCATTCATAATTTTATAATTCCAAAAAAAAGTAATAGCTATATATTAATATTTTAAATCCATATGTTAGGATTTTTTTGTAAATTTTTATTCGTTGTAGTAAAACTTAATAAACTATTATTTGTTATCTAAATTGTCAATAACATTAAAAGAGCATTAGCAACCTAGTCAATCAAAATTTCTTAACCTACTTTCTATTGCAAGTCAAATCTCTTTGCCTCACTTTATTAGGCTGGTTGATGGCAGGTTAAGATAGATTAACCCACTTTTTATGGGTGTTAATGGGTTTGGTTTACTTTAAATTTGGAAAAATAAAATCCAAATCAATTAATTTTAATTGTTTGAATTTTAGATTTTTTTTTTGTGCCTAACGTGAATCAAATTAACCCGATGTTGAATGAGTGGTTCGGTTCATGTTATTGAACCGGGTATCCAACAAAAAGAAAGAGAAAATCAGTTTTTAAAAAAATTTAAAAATAATATAATTTTGTCTCAAATTTGACAAATAATATTGTCATAAAAAATGTAAATAACATATTTTAGTGTAACCAGATTACATGATTACACCAACTAAATAATAATATAAATTATAAAAAATAACATATGAAAAAAAAAACAATAATACATATATATAATTGATTTGGTTTAGATAGTGAAATTTATTACAGTGATGCAGACACATAAAAATTCCTACCTCTTTTTCACTTCTAATTTTCTCTTTTAACTTAATTTTAGGGACTTCTTGGATCAACCATTTAGACCGGAGTATAACATGAAAGTCTTGATCCAGAGGGGTTTGGGGTTCGGCTATAAATCGAGTGTTTTTTAATTTTTTGAATAAAGTTGAGTTGTTCTGGGTCTGGGTAATTTATCTAACTTTAGCGGTACATCGTGTACATAAACTTAACAGAAGATGTCAAATGAGGAGGTTTCCTTTAAAATTATTATAGTAAGTGAAGCATAAATGCATAATGTATGCATTTCTGTCTGTATGCTCCGCGAAACATGAAACTAACTGCTACTTGTGTATCAATTACCCGGCGTGTCATTGGGATTACGAGTGACGTGAACGACTGACTCTCCGCATGTATATTTGAATTATGAGGAAGCATGAGAGGAAGGTTCCGCGGAGGAAATGAGAATGATGAAAAAGTGGTGAAGTGTGGAATTGAGTAGAGAGAGTTAGAGTGATGGGGATTGCAGAAAACTCAAAGGGTTTGGTTCTTGCGGTGGCATCGGGTGTGTTCATAGGAGCAAGCTTCATCCTAAAAAAGAAAGGTCTTAAGCAGGCTGCTACCCACGGCACTCGCGCAGGAGTTGGTGGCTATTCTTATCTACTCCAGCCACTTTGGTGGGCTGGCATGCTTACAAGTAACTAACTCACTCACTCGCTTTCTTTCATCATTTTCCTCCTCGCTAGCTCTGTTAGACTCTTACCATTCTCTTTCTAATTCCTTCCAGTGCTTATTGGGGAGGTTGCTAATTTTGTCGCTTATATATATGCTCCTGCACTTCTCGTCACTCCCCTTGGCGCCCTAAGTATTATTGTCAGGTATCTGTACGTGCTTTAATAGTTCTGCTTACTTTTTTAATGTTCAAACTCACTCATACCATGTGTTTCTATCGGGATATATAGTGCTGTTTTGGCCCACTTCTTGCTCAAGGAAAAGCTTCAGAAGTTGGGCATTTTGGGATGTGTCTTCTGCATTGTGGGTTCAGTTCTCATTGTCATCCATGCACCTCAAGAGCACGCTTTAAATTCTGTCCAAGAAATATGGGATCTCGCCACTCAACCGTGTTTGTTTTTCTTATTTTTCACTCTTATAATAAGTTTATTTCCGGTCCATAAAGTGGTGTTTTTCATAATCTCTTTTTTATTTCTGCAGTATTTCTAGTTTATGTGGCGGCAGCAGTTTCGGTAGTTTTAGCCTTGATTTTGCATTTTGAACCTCGCTACGGACAGACAAATATGCTGGTTTACTTGGGAATTTGCTCGTTAGTGGGCTCACTTTTGGTACTTATGTTTTCGCCAATCACTTTGATGGAAGCTTCATATTGATATTGTAATTCACAAACTAACTAAACTATTCAGGTTATGAGCACAAAAGCCATAGGGATCGCCATCAAGCTTACATTAGAGGGAACAAGTCAATTAACATATCCTCAAACTTGGTTTTTTCTTACCGTCACTGTCATATGTATCATTACACAGTTGAATTACCTGAACAAGGTGAGTGCTTAGTTATCAAATTTAGCCTCAAGCAAAACCATATATTATTGTTCATCAATGTATTGAAAGTCACCTTTTTCTATATTTGTTTAACCACTCCACAAATTGCTGTCTGCTCTCTTTGTTCAGTACTGGTTGAGGTAGAAGCTTGTGTTGATTGACTGACTATCTATGTGCTGATGTGCATGCTATATATGATCTGCAGATGCCTCATCATCTTTTCGAAATCTTTTCTGAAGAGGTTTTAGTAGTGCAATTTAAGGAGTTATTATAGCCAAAATATGCGAGGCAATAGCATTTTCTGTAAAGTATATTATCAATTGGGCCCACTTGACTAGTTCATTACATTTAACCTATGGTGTAAAATTATTGAGAGTGCAAAACGATACGTTGTGTTTGATACTTTGATAAGAAACTATAAATGTAGTTGGCATCAGATCAATCTTTAGAATTTTCGTATTTTTGTGCATGAAAAAATTGAGTTCTTGCACTTAATACTGACTTAAATATACAACCCATTCAAATTAATTCTTAGAAGTATGAAGCGAAATCTTTTAAATGGTACTCTGTTTAGTCTTTCAGCATGTGTCTTTGATCTAAAGTTTTATTATTTCAATACTGTTGCTTTTACTGCTCTAATATGACTTTTCCTATCAGACATCTAAGGCCTATCTTCCTTGATCTTGTAACTTATCTTGAAAATTTTGGCACTACTGAACTATGTTTCAGGCACTGGATACATTCAACACAGCAATTGTCTCTCCCGTATATTATGTCATGTTCACAACTCTGACCATTATTGCTAGTGTGATAATGTTTAAGGTATCATGGCATATTCATATTCTTGGATTCATTTGGTGCCATATGGAAGGTCTTCGTTTGTTGAAAGCTTGACTTTTTGGTTGCTTTAATTTTCTGAGCAGGATTGGTCTGAGCAGAGTGCAGGTAGCATAGCCTCTGAGATATGTGGATTTGTCATTGTTCTTTCAGGAACAATCTTATTGCATGCGACAAGAGAACAAGAACAATCCAACAAACAAGGTACAAATTACATGTTACTTTCAATCAATTGCGCATGTCTAATTACCAATCATCAATTTATTTTTTGTTTGAAATGTGTCCAGGCCGAAATCCCTTGAATTATGGATTCGTGATTGTATCTTCTTATTTCCTGTAATTATCAATTATGCATAGACTCTCTTGTAACAGAAAGAGATTTCTTAATTTACAGGGAGCAAACCTGATCCAGTAATTACTTTGAATTGCTATTTGATGCAGGGTCCTTAACATGGTACATTGGTGAGGACTTGGTAAAGCGCATTGAGGATGGACACCTGAACCTTTTACATGGTTCAAATTATGTTGAAAAGTGACTTTTCCCGAGGTTGACGTAAGAGAACTTGTTCTCCTTGCATCTAGCAATAATACAATGATATGAACCTAGTGGATTCGTGATTTGGAGCATTGCAGTGTAGATTGCTTGTGATGCTATAGTTTTCTGACTATTTACAGGCTATTGTATACAACTACCATAGGAACCATCTTAGACAATGTGTGATTCGCTAATCGCGATTCAAGCGATCTTTTTCAAACTGAAATGGGGATTGCTACCACATTGCAACACTCTTAAGAGTGATTTCATGGTATGTTTTATCATCCATGATAGCCAGTGCAATGTGTTTCTTTCCTGCTTTTTTTGTAGGACGTTAGCTCGATCGTACTTGTTATTCAGTTACCTGATTCTATTGATTCTTTTATTGATCAGGTATTAATATGTTGATTTCGGTTAACGAATATTTAAATTTAGTTACGATGATATTTTGTAGCAACTGTGGATTAGTTATTAGATGGTGGATATAGTTTTCTTTTGTAAACTTTTTTTACAACTTTCTTTGTTATGAGCACGAGCAAATAAAAGACGATCTGTGGGTAATGACGCCTATGTGCAGAGTTCGCATCAAACCACGCAGGTGGTAGTAGGAATAAGAAATTCCCACAAGTTATTAAAATAGGACTGTCCACCACATTAAAATATCTAAATAGTGGTAGGTAACGACGAGTTTGGCTTATTTTTGCATGGCATCATCTTTTATAAGTTTGTCCTTCTAGTATCCTCGCTCGCTCATTGTAGTTTACGCAACATTTCCCTCAAACCTTATACGAATAATGATGCATTTCAAATTCAACACTACACATTTATATGAATAAAAACACTGAGATGAAAGTATATAAGTTTTTTCCTGTTATCTACTTACAAATTGTTATTGAAAATAAATTTGTTATTTTTTTATGATTACTGTTTCAAAAGTCATATTATACTTGATTTTTTTGTACAGATAATATACACCTATTAAACTCCATATATATATATATATATAGGAAAATCAAGAGCATTCATGAATTTAATAACGACCACAAGCTATCTAGAAAGTCACGCATACAATGGTGACTTCGTCCCTTATCTTCATCTCTACCACACTAATGCCATCTATTCTTCGCCTACCAACTATCGCCACAAATTCACACGTAGAAAGAGATGGTGACTTCCTCAACTCGAAACAAAATGAAGCCAACTTCCTTCAACTCCAACTCAAGGGAATTGCTTTTGGAATACCCATTTTTACTAATATACCCCTTCTGCGTTTTGGGTAATTTTCCCCCAAGAAACTAATTTCTGATTTATATTTTTGATAATTGATAATTTTGTTCAGAATTCAATATCAGTAATAAAAACTTAAAAATAAATAATGTTTCATATATTAAAAAAACAGATAAAATAAAACAAAATTACTTTGCAAAGCCATAGATTAAAAGAATGTTTGGAGTACAGATACAATCATGCTGTATACAACAATAGTGTGGAACTAATAAATCCTGGCATTGACATGTGATCTTGTGGTTGGAAAGTAGAAAAGTTTCTTAAATTTGAACAAGATACAGTTCCCACAAGGAGCTTATTTTTCCGACAGTTGCGGATTTTTTTTCCATTAATGCTTCTCGCTACCTCGACGGCTCACTAAATACTCATCAAGTACGTACTGCCAAGGCACCATCAGCTAAAATTGCAACGGCTATAGAAATTAGAACCCCCCACGTATGCTTCCATAACACATGATTACTGTCTTACTAGTAATTCTAACCGTGACATTCCACCATGCATCACCGTATTTTCCCTTCTTGGCTTTTCGTGCATTGTTTGAATGGACATCACAATGTGGAATAAATTGTCCTGTACATGACATGATCTGCTGTTAAAAAAAGTCAATTTATAGTATAAACGAGTGCCGCTCCTGAAGGAGCAGCTGGACCGATCGAATTTCTTTAATTAAATCTGAAGATTTGCGTGTTCATTCTACATTATTTTCTGTTTCATAATTCCTTCAAATTTTTCATAAGAGTTTTCTTTTAAAGTTCAATAATCTGTTAGTTCCGGAAATTATCTTAAAACTTTTATAATTTTTTTTCCATTGTCAGCAACGAGGATCAAACTTACTTTTAAATAAACCTCTATACTTCAAAGTTTAAAAAATAAACTTACTTTTATACAATATCGTAAAAAAAACTCTTATAGAAGATATAATGACGTATTATCAAACAACTCTGTAAAAATTGTACAAAAAAACTTTGTAAAACATGTGAAAAATACTTCTATATTCGTAAAAAAACAATACCCTTTTTCATAATTGATAAACCATGTAAAGTAGATTCAAATTACACATGATGAGGAATTAACGATCTTTTCATTTAAAACTTCTGGGATAATTTAAAATGCAAGAAAAAAAAAAGAGTTATTAAGAACAAATTTTCTTCATAAATTTACCACATTTTTTATATTACAATGAACTCATTGAACTGCCAACAATGCTGATTTTTTTTCTAATAAAAAGTTAATTTTCTTTTGTAAAACCCTTCGTAAAGTCAAAGGAATGGTGAATTATTACCAACATTAGCGTAATATGTTTAATTTTCTACACGGTACCTATTTCTACTCTTAGCATCTAACATTAATGAATACCGTACTGCCTTCAAACTTTCAGTCCCATTTGAAAATGATTTTTGGTACAATACAGCATTAAATATAGCAGTTGAGGGTTAGAACTAAGAAATGAGCTTCCATTTAGTGCTTATTCACTTTTTTCCTTGCTTGCATTCAACTATTTAAGTATTCTTCACGTTCTGATCCCTCAAGTCCATTTCTTAGTTCTTTGCTTTTGCTCAGTGGCCTTCCAGCTGTATTCATGGACTTACCGGAGAAGCTTTTCTTTGCAGCATTTCTCATTCTTTCAGTGGCCATTGATGGAACGCAGGCAGACACTATGGTCACTGGCACTGTCTTCTGTGACCAATGCAAAGACGGACAGAGATCCCTTTTCGATTATCCTGTTAATGGTGAGATCTAAATCCTTCAACATTTTTGTCTCTGGTTGGAACTTGAATAATGTACTCCACCCACATGCACGAAACATTCTGTTTTCAAGTGATGGGTTATTGTTATTCACAATCTTTTTTAATTATGTTTTGAAAAATGTTTACGCCTGACTTTTTTCTACAGAATACAAATGGTGCTGTCTGACTGTTAAATTTAGTATGTTTTTAAAAAATATATATTTTGTCAAATTCTAAAGAGAGATTAACTTTTTATATTATTATTAATCACAAATTAAATATATGATACACTTATTGAATTTATAATAATTATTAAGGTTGATTTTTAATTCACAGTTCACACCTCGTATATAGTTATTATACACTTGTATTCTTTCTCCCTTTTCTTTCATTTATAAATTTTGTGGTACAAATTTATGTACCAATAGCATTTATCAGCTTTTTATCTCCCTTGCTCACATCTTGTGAAATGTGAACTGAAAGAATCCTTTTTGCCTCTTGCTTTAGTAAGTGCCGCCTAACGGCCTTTGGGCAGATAAAAATTATGGACAAGTCAACCCCTTACTTTCTTCTTCCAATAAATGTGAAGTTTGAAAAGATTACAGGTGTCATCAAGATGTTCAATCAATGATGTTTGGTCACAATCTAAATTTGTTTATTGTCATGCTCCTTCTTGCTTGATACAGGTGCAAAAGTAACTCTGTCCTGTGCTGACAGTAATGGGCAAATTACAATGTCAAGAGAAGAAACAACAAACTGGTTTGGAAGCTATACAATGAGGTTCGATGGCGCACCCGACTTGAGTGGCTGTTCTGCCCATGTCTCAGGAAGTGGTCAAGGGTCAACGGGTTGTGGTGAAGTGGCTGGTCCTTCACAAAATCCCAAACTCATGTTTAGGATGTTTGACATGGAGATGTATACAGTGGATTCTCTCCTTGCTCAGCCTGCACAACCCATGCAGTACTGTTCAACATCTTCCAACCCAGTTCCAGCACCAGACACACCAACCAAGCCTCCACCACATTTCAAGCTACCTCCAGTACCAGGATTTCCGCCATTGCCACCACTACCATCACTGCCACCCCTGCCATCACTACCACCCCTGCCACCCCTGCCATTTCTACCACCCCTGCCATCACTGCCTCCTATGCCACCAGTGATTTTTGCAGAAGCTTCAGCATGTCCATCAGAGTAAGTTTATACTTTATATCCCACTAACCAAGGTTAATATTTAATTTCCGACATTGGCTCATAATAACATTCTCTAATAGTTGTTGAAACTAATTAAATCACCTACATATATACATGCCTATCACATCAAAGCATGACTAGCAAGTTTTATATGTGCACATATTTAGGTAGGACAAATGAAAGCAACCCTCGTCACCTCATGTGTCAATGCATGTGTTTGACTAGAAATTGAAGTTGCAATGTCACTATTTAGGTCTACTTACAATAGGGCGCCACGGAAGAACTTAACAAACCTTATACACCGTGTACTAATATTAATAGGAAAATGTTAATCAATATTTTCAAGACGATTGAAAAATTAAACTAAAAATATTTTTATTAGAAAAAAAATATATGTTATCCATATTTTTTAAAGTTTTTTTTATGATTTACATAATATATATTTTTCTCATTTAATTTTTTTAATCAATGTGATAAACATGATTAGCGATACTGATGTTAATATATATTTAAGTTGTCCTTCCAAAAATCATAATCAGGACTTTCATAAACAAGTTTAATGAATAGATTTGTAAATTAAATTTTCAGGAAGTGGACATTGGCAGAATACAAATGCTACTGGAGGGGTGTGAACCAAGACACAAAAGTAGCAGTGGCATTTGGAATGGTTGCGGCGAGGAGATACGGAACAGACATTACACTTTGGCATGGGTTGCAAGGGAGAGGAGACCCTTACAGGACTCTTCTCAGAGAAGGGATCACAGCACTTCTTAACTCCTATAACAGCTTTCAATTTTCTTATCATCCACTCGGCGTCGTCCAACACATGAATTTGGCTTTGATGGGCTCAACTAGGAGTGTTCTGCTTACTGCTCTACGCTTCAAGAGAGCCAATTCTGGTGCTGGAAATGTCACCTGCAAATTCACCACTTGCAAATAATTACTAATTTATAGGCTTCTTTTGGGGAAATAATCCAATTAAAAATGCACAATAGAAAATTGAATATTCTTGTATAAGTTTTTTATCTTTATTCTATATATATGGAGGTTTAGCGTTGTATGGTTTTTTACCTTAGACTATTATACTAGGAGTACTACTTAGCACATTCTACTCCTTTTTCTAGTTTCTACCCAAGGAAAAGTTGAACTAGTCTATGAATTTACGCACTGTGCAATAGTTCATACCTTTAGCATCGATTGAATGAAAATTTATGTTGTCAAGAAATGAACATGGCATGCCTTCCCCAAACGATTGTTATTTGTCAGTCCCTCCTCCTCATGCCGCGTGCCAAGTTATATGAAATTGTTTCTTTTTCAGTTTCTATTTATCTACATAAATAGTACGTATTAATAGCTAACTGTCCTTATTGTCTATCAATGCAAGAGCTTCCTACATATGTTTGGTGCATAAAATTAATTATCAAACTCAAAATAATGCATCTAATAGTATTTTTCTATGAATTTTATTGTTTTTATTAACTCAAATGTGAAAATACAAAAGAAAAACTTTTATTTTTTTGAGAACTAAAACTACTATAAATAAGAACTAAAATCATATTTAATCATTTTCTTTCTTTATCAATTAAAACATTTTTCTTCAATGATATGCAACATTGTTAAATCATATTTTAAAATGGAAAACTTGTTATCAACTTACAAATTGATCCATGTGGTGGTTAGGGATTAAGAACAAAAGATTACTTGTTTATTTTCTGATTTATATTTCTCCTTAAATTGAAGTGGAGGCTAAAAGCCATGCGTTGATAACAAAGCACACTCGAGTGGATGACAAACTCCGCATCCACCACATCGTCAATGGCAGTCCCTCTCCATCTACCGCCAGCTTGCCCTGGGCACCCGCGTCCTCGACATCCGTGTCCAAGAAGACCGTCTCGTCTGCCACTGTATCCTCGTCCTCAACGACGTCAAGAAGTTCCTGTCGGAGAAACCAATCTGATTGTAAATTGGTATGCACACACGATGTCCGTTTATAAAGAATTTAATTGTTGTCCGGAAACTCTCCCATTTTTTTTCATTAATTTATTTCTCTTTAAAAAACATTTAATTTTATTAAATTTATCAATTATTTTTATTATTTTTAATTTTTATTTTATTTTTTATCTCTCTATCTACTTAATTATTTTTTATTAATATTTTTAAAAAATAATTAAGTGAAAATACTTATAAAAAAATTATACAGAAGATTATAATTTTTTTAAATAAAAAAAGAAGTAAAAGCTATCACAAATGGTCATGACGGGCTCTGGAGATTTATTCTCCATGATAGAATCACAGAGTACCAAACTGATTGCCCCCTTCACCACGAGTTTATCAACAAAAATTACGTCAAACAATTTTATTTTTACCTTCATAACAAATTAACAACTAACTTAAAGTTTTCTACGGGAGTCAAATTCAAAATTACTCCCTTGGCATTATTTATTTACCACTACCACTACAAGCTGCTTTGCCGACAGCTACCATGTGCAGAAGGACAAATTACTTCAATATAAATAAATCGACATTTAACTATTTAAGTTGCACTGCTTTTTTTTTTTTTACTTGCTTTTCTTTCTAATAAATGGATGCCTTAATTGGTCACGGATTTGATTTCAAATCTAAATTACTTTTTGTTTTAAAATTATTTTAAATTAACTTAAATCAGTTCAAATCTAATTCTAAAATTTATTTTTTTTTATCAATAAGAATCAAAAATATATATACAACAACTTACACCCTACTTAATTCATCCCTCAATATCTAATTTTAGTTTTACAGAAATTAAGCCATACCATTCCTATCAAACCAAACACCACAAAGCCCAATCCAAATACAAAACGTCTTTTTAAATGATGCTGACACTTGGCAGTATTCCATGGCTGTTATCAGACTTGATGTTACACAAAATATAATAAAACATCTCATGCTTGAAATAATGTCAGATTTTGATTGGCATATGGTGATTGAGGTTTTTATTTAATTTATAAAAACTGAAAAATAGAATAGATTGAAATTAAAAAAAATCATTTTTAATTTTGAAAATTGATCTAATCTAACACAAACCAAACTTATAGGCACGCATATTTTTTAGGATAAAACATATTTTTAATCACCCTAAAATATTTAAATTTTAATCTCTTTAAAAAAAATTCTCCCATTTTGAACCTCTAAATACGATGCTTGTTTTTTGTTAACGTATTTAACCTCACCAATTTAGTGATAATATTGCTAATAAAGTTATAAGTGTATATTATATACATGACAATTTTGAATGATAAAGTAATTTTTTATTATCCCTAAACAAATTTTGAAATTTGATATTAATTCCTATAATATTAAAGTATCGTTTTAGTGGCATAAATATATCTATTAACACTAGACTAGTAACATGTGTAAAGATGATTATTCAAAAAAAAAATTAAATATTTATTGTTTCCTAAAGTATTCTACTTCAAACTTCAATAGTCCATGTTTCAAGCGAGGTGTAAGTGAAGTAAATATTCAGGCGACTAATTAGACCCCGACCTAAAAATGTGGCCTGAAAAAAATTAAAACTAAATTTGGACCTAAAATAAGCCTTTCTAAATAACTGGTGGGGTGTACAGAGAGAAAAAAAACTGAGGCCTAGGTTTAACATTTGAAAACTGGCTCAATTTAGTTGAACTTGATGTGCTACAAGAATTGCGTATTTATATAATTAATATAATGAATAATGAATGCAATATATTATTGTAAATAAAAAATATAATTAATATTATGATTATTAAACAGTGAATGATTACTAATGTAAGAATAAGTATTACATATTTAATAAGTTTGTGCATCATGATCGAGCATTAGATTTAGTTTATGTAAATTTGGATTGGTTAGGCCGATCCAAGAATTTTTTATTTAAGAGGATCATTGCCAGGTCTCCTGCTACTATGTTCCGCAAAGATAACGACAATTAGTGGGAAAATGGTAAAAATTTATCCACTTTTTTTATTTTATTTTCATTCTACTTTTTTCTTTTTTTTTATCATATCATCACATTTTTTTTTCTGTATCTTTCTTCTTTCTACCTCACTTTATTGCAAAATGAGGCCTATTACACATGCAGCACAGATAAATCTATAAATAAAAGGCCTTAAAGCAAGCTCACTAAGAGGTAACGATATGATATATGTGCATGTAAATAATGCAATACCTAACAGCGGTTTACTGTCTATATTTTTAATCAAAACTAGCTAATGCAATATGTAAGGTCAAAACTAGTAGAAAGACAGATTCTATACACCTGTCAATTTTTTTCTTACACAAATATCAAAATTGATTTTTTTAATAAATTTTATCTTTTAACAATATAATATGGTTAATTTGATAGATACTCTGAAAAGATGTGTATCATGGGTAGTTTAGAAAGCAGTTAAAATGTGTTCTCTTTATTATAGTTATATAGATTAACAAATTAATAAAAGTAATATGTAGTTTAGAATACGCAACTAAAATCGTAGAAGTAACTTCAAAAATTTTACTTATATACTAAAAAAAGAAAATAGTAACTAAAATTGGTTACATTTTGATGCATTCATGTGGGTATTATTTTAGAAATATTTAAATTCACATTAGATCATTCAATATTACATGAAATATATCGATTAATGTAATTTCAAATAAATATTTATATATTTAATCTTACATTGAAAAATATATTATAAATTTAAGATTTGTTTTAAGCAAAAATATTTTTAGATAACTTTTATTCAAAAAAAAAATATACTGAATCATAGTAGTAACTTCTTTTTAGAATTCAAACATGACTTACTTACTTTTAAAATTAAAAAATGAGTGAAAATTCAATTTCAAATGAACACAATGGTCAAGTGAATTGATAAGACTTAATTATGAGATTATCTATATCCTTGTACGAGAGAGAACATTTATTTGAGGAAGTGTAATTTGAAGTTTTGAATTATAAGTTTGAAAAGAAAAATCTTTTAAACTGAGTTTGTTTTTTAATTTACATTAGTGAATCAGTGATATTTTATACTTCGATTTATTTTAAAAACAAATTTACGAAAGAAGGTTGTGTTTTTTTTTCTTCTTTTCAAGTGCCCACATTTGGGTGATGCAACGTCTGCCTAAATATGATGTAATTTGATGCCACTGATCCACCACGTGCTCAAAACGAGATACACAATTCTAGTTGATTCATCCTTAAGTTATAGATTATTTGATCACGACCAACGGAACGAAACAAGAAAACAGAAAAACAAAATCTCATATAAAAAGAGGAAAATAGGGAAAAAGAATGTCAATTGATTGAAATGGACTTATGCAATTTAATTAAAATCGTTGATGTTTTATCTATTTCTCCTTACACATTCACGCAAGTTTAAAAGTTGTATTATGGTTTATCAAAAAAAAAAAAAAAGTTGTATAATGCATGCGCGATTATGATTCCGATAACCTCTTTTTTTTTTTACAGGAAAAAAATTTATAAAAAAATTATAATTAGTATTAATCTAAATACTGATTAATTAGTATTTTACATGATAATACTTATTTTTATATAATTAAATTTTATAACAAATAAATATGTTAATATATACATTATATTTTAGATTTATAAAAAATAATTAAAATTATGATATAAAATAATTTTTAATTGTTGGATTAAAAAAATCAATTTAAAGATAAAAGTATATAATAGTAAATTGAAAGGAATAGATAATTGTGAATATTAAGTATACAAGTAAAGAGATCATGAGGGCAGTTGAAGATACTTGACAGAATTTTTTGTTTTGATGCGCCACTGTATTATGAAAGCACAAATTAGTATATATAACACTTTTGGAAAAAATCGTTGATGTAAAGAAAAGAACTCAGACAAGGAAGGAAATAGTGATTAGGTTGAGATCTCGGCTGAACTCGTATATTCCTTTTCCTTGAGAAACCGAGTTGCAATCTCGGTTGAGCTCGTGTCTTCCTTCTCTTCGAGGTCCAAGTTGTGATATCGGATGAGCTCGAGTGATCTCGGATGTGTTACCGAGTTGTAATCTGGGATGAGCTCATATCGGGTTATCTTTGAGCAATCGGGTAGTGATCTCGGTTGAGCTTGGAGGATCTAGTATTTGGTTGACTTGTAAGAGCTACCGGGTAGAGAGACCGGAAGAGCTCGTAACCTCTTTTGATAGAGTTATCGGGTTAGGAACCCGGAAGCAGTCGGGAGGAACCTTGGACTTGTGAAGTACCAAGGTAGGAAACCGAGCGAGGTCGGATGAGGTCGGATGGGAGCGGAACCTTGGACGTACTATAGTACCAAGGACGGGCCCTAATGTTATGCAATCAATTACATAATCATTTGTAATCGATTAAAACAGTCAGTACTTGTTGTTAACCCGGACTTAGCCTTGTTGGTTGGAATGAGTGCTTAGGAACCCGGGGTATGGGTGCCGTCTGTGAAGGAGTAGTGAAGATTGCACTCAATGTGTGTGTGTGTGTGTGTATATATATATATATATATATATAAATAAACCCAACCCGACATCGTTAGTGATATAGAGAACCCGACAGCGTCAGTAGGTTTTGGAGAACCCGGTAGTCACACGTAACATGTATATCAGGTATAACACATTGACTTGCCAAACAGTAGACCCAACCCGACAGTCAAATATCTCTACATATTCACTTTACACAAGTGACACGTGTTGACTCCCTACTTGATGTTTTGACGCGGGAAGATTCTCATATTACATTATGACGCGTGCCAACTTTTAAGCTATTTAAGGAATGTAGGAGTGGGATATTTTAGTAGTAACCTAATTCCCACCATCTCTGCTAAGACACTTTCTCTCTCATATATTTTTTTTCCTCAATTGTTAAATTGAGAAAAGCTTCCTAGATAACCATTCCTTGACCTAAAAACCTTTACATCCAATGTAAGGATTGAAGAGAAACAACTTATAAACTAGTTTCCAACCTTTGTTCTTTGTAAGAACCATCAGACGAGGAGATCATTTCTCCAAAAGAAGTTCAAAGTTTCAACCTTTAAGGGTTTGAAGGCATTTTAAGGACATCCAAGCCTTGAGAAGCTATCCTCTAGCCTTCCTTGACATTTTTAAGGTAAGACACGTAAGTTTTACCGTTTCTTTTGAGTTTGGTTATAAGAGGAAAAATGACCCATATGAGTTAGAGCTGGTTTTGGGTTGTGTTTCTTTGGAAAAGTATGCTTAGGAGGTTGTTGTGATGAATGTTCAACCTTGAAAGCTAACTTTTCTGGGTTTTGGGTATTTTGTTATGCCCAGAAATATCTTTGTGGGGTTTACAAGTCACTGTTGAAAGTTTATGTATGATACCTGGAAAAGAACTAGGTTCTTTTCATGAAACGATTGAGAATCATTCTTAATATCTTGCTTGCTTGGTGTAGGCCTTGATACAGAAGATATCGGTGGTTATGACCACGATGCTGAGAGAGTCGGTGCTGTGATCAGAGAAAGTAAGCTCTCTGTTCTTGGGAGTTTGTTCCCTTGATTGTGTTCCACCATACTCCTAGGGAGTGATGGTTGTTGTATGTCATGGTGCGTGTATTTAAATTGTGTGTTACTGCTTTTTGATTGAAAACATACATGTAAATGATTTGCACTGTGATTATATGTGTGGTGTATGAGGTTCCTCTGGCCAGAGAAGCGGACAAAATATGGACTTCCCTTAGAGGCAAAGGATATGGAACAACTCTAAGTGGTCAATTATAATCGTCTGGTACGAGTAAAAACCTTGAGAGAATTAGACTCATCCGGGATGAGCCTCTCGGAAGAGCCATATATGTCTGACATGTGGAGTCTGTGGTCCAGGACCTCAGGCCAAGATATGTGATTGTGCATAAGATGTACACGGGTGCATGAGATGTGCACGAAAAGATATACATATGTGCATGAGATGTGCACGGGTAAATATGTTATATCTGTGCTGGATTCCTGATGTTGGTAGCGTCCAACAGGAATGGCACGTGGGTGTGATTATGTACATGTGATGTGTATGAAAACTGAGATGACTATATTGTTGTTTTATTAAAAAGCCGGGATGGCTATGTTATATGTGATGCCAATATAAATGCTATGTAATGTGGAAGTAAACCAGGGGGAGATGAGATTCCAAGAACCCTGAGTTTATTGAGATTGTATCTCACCCCGGTTGGGATTATATTTTATTGCAGGTAATAGCCAGCGAGCAGAAGACGAGGTCCGGGATAAGAGACCCGAGTAGAGGTCGTTCGGGGAATCTCGATAGAGAGGTCGAGTAGGCCAAGGACGGGTTCGAGTGTGCGAGAAACCTGAAGGCGGTCTTTTTGAGAGCCAGTTGGCTCATTTTGTTGTCTATTTTGTAACCCGGTATGGGTTTGTACTGCTTTGTACATTGTGGAACAGTACCCGGGTGCCGGGTTGTACATCAAATTCCATACATAATGTTCTGTTATATTGTATGACGTAAGATGACGTCTTATTATGCTATTGCTTCCGTAGGTTATTTTATTCGTTAGTAATTGCTGCGCTTAAGACCATAATATAATGTTAATGAACCAGATGCATAAGGGGTCATTATAGGTTCTAAATCAGTGTGTACTCCCTCTTGTTATACAACAAAGCTTTATCAGCATTCAGGTACTCCTCTTTCAGCAAAAAATGAATCTTCCTATAGGAGATTAATTGGCAGGTTGATTTACCTTACTAATACAAGGACAAATATCACTTATGTTGTCCAACATTTAAGTCAATTTGTAGCTGGACCTACTTCAGCTCATCAACAAGCTGCTTTTAGGATTCTTCGATACATAAAAGGGTATCCTGGTGCAGGCATTTTCTTTTCTGCTAACAGCAACATCCATTTGCAAGGTTTTAGTAACTCTGATTGGGCTGGATGTATTGATACCAGAAGATCTATTGTTGGTTATGCTATATACCTTGATAATTCTTTGATTTCCTGGAAGTCTAAGAAACAATATACTATTTCTAGAAGTTCTTTAGAAGCTGAGTACAGAGCCTTAGTCAGTGCTATTTGTGAGCTGCAATGGCTTACTTTCTTACTTGAAGAGTTCAAAGTAGTTTTCCAACAACATGTTGTTTTATATTGTGATAATAGATCTACTCTTCATATAACTGCAAATCCTATTTTTCATGAAAGAACCAAATACATTGAAATTGATTGTCATTTGGTTCAAGAGGAGATTAAGAAAGGCATTGTCAAATTGCTTCCTGTCAATTCTACTAATCAGTTTGCAAACATATCCAACCTAGGAATGTCCAATATCCATTCCTAGCTTAGTTACTGCAGTTAGTTGGTTAACTGAATAATTAGTTATTTTTAGTCTGTTACCAATATTTGAATACAAATCATTTTTTCCTCATTCTTTTCTTCTCTGTTTGTTCTCTCTTTATCCTTGGTAATCTTGGAATCTAATAATATATGCTTGTCTATAGAAAAGTTTTTCTATAATTCTTTTTTTAAAAATCGTTAATTTGTTACAAGAAATATCAAAATAAAAAAAACTAACTTTGATTAAAAACAACAAGAAGAATACTTCTTGCGTGTTTGGATACCACTTAGAACCATTTTTTACCCATGTAATAGTGTGATTATAGTCTCTTGGATTCTAATTGTTTTATTTGGGGTCCTGACATATTGCAAATATACAATTTTAGTCCTCTTAAGTTTTAATTTTGTCAACTAATTTAGATCTGTCATGTATGACAATTATTCAATTTTAGTGGCTCTATTTAATAGATCAACGTCATTCTTGTTAGTATATATGAAATAAAATATATACTTAGGAACTAAATTACTACTATTGTGATACATGATGAAACAATTGTGGCAATGGGAACTTGGAGACTAAATTTATATGGAGACCCAATTAGCGCAATTAGATGACATGAGCTTGTGGCTCGGATGTTTTGCATTGCCTTGGTTGATTTCTGTTGTACCCTGAGGGGAGTTTTATGTACAGTTTTGTACTTGTACAGAAAGTTATGTATAAACACCATATTATAATGTACAGTGTGTACGATGATGGCATTTGATGATGCCCTTTTGTTATATGCTTCCAAACTGCTTAATCTCTGATGTATTATGTATGATGATTATTGTTTATGCGTGGTAATTACCCCGGTGCATGTAAGGGGTGTTACATTTTGTAACGCCTGGCCACTTGTAGGATCAACGACTGTCCCCACATACCAACACAAGACTTTTCAGTGTGCTTTGTCCTCACTCACACACTTCCTGAGAAACTTCCCAGGAGGTCACCCATCCCAGAATTGCTCCAAGTCAAGCACGCTTAACTGTGGAGTTCTTAAGTTATGGGCTACCGAAAAGTAGATGCACATTGTTATTATAGGTAGTACCTATTAAATCCTTTAAGTTATCCTCAACTGTACAGTCCCATACCTGCACAGCCTTTGGATTCCTCTCGTTCGGGTGTGTATTCGATTCATTCATGTACCCCTTCCGCTGGAAGCCTGCCAAGAGCCGCTCCTTGTCCGTGCCTAATTGCACCGGCGATCACTCCCCGCCCTCGTCAGCGCCCGGGATGTTACAGAGACTAAATTTATATGGAGACCCAATTAGCGCAATTAGAAATTGAAGATTAAAATTCCATAGAGATCCAATTATTATATATAGTTAAAACATAGGAGATTAAAATCATATGATTATGATACTTAAAGAAACCCAAAATAGAATTAAGCACTTCTTCTTTTGGTTTAAGGCTGCCATGAACTAACCTCAAAGATCCATCTGTAAAACTTTTTTAACTTCAAGCACCTAATTATATATATTTTTAATTTAGGGACTTAATTAAAAATTCTCACAAGTACCTACTAATACAATTAACGAATACCCATTATCACAATCTACATATGCTGCAATTTAGAAGCACTGAGATTAATGTTCATCAATAGAACAGAACGATCAAAGATACACCCGAATGTGAAACTGACAAAATTAGCGATAATCTATGATTGAATTCCAATTTGCCAACAAGTAAAAATAAAGAACATGGATGGGTAGAGAAAAATGAGAAACATAAAGGAAGAAGAAGAAAACCCGTGGTGCAAGTACGGGGTTAAGATGGGGCAGAACACATGGTTGAGGGTGTTTTAGCCTAATGACCGATAAAAATGTAAGGCCTTAACATGGTCCTTTGATTTAGGGTCTTTCTAATTAAGATATTAGTTAAAAAATTAAAATTAAAAAATATTTATTATGAAAATCATAAAAAAATAACCATCAACAATACAATTTTGTATTTTAATAAATATTTTTTCTTTTATTCTTTATACAATAAAAACAATGATTAATATTTGTCTTTGATTTATTGTTAAATTTTTTAAAAGATTTGACCTAGATACTGTTTGATGTGACGCATTATCCTGTTTACATGTCTGATTTGTAATAATTTGACACCAACATTTAACAAATTAGTATTATACAATATTACAAAGGTTAAGTCGTCAATTACCAGCTTCCAAAGTAAAATAACGATCCAAGCTAAAAGAAGCATGAAAGGCCTAACAACACTAAATGTATATTTGAATTAAAGTTTACAAATTTGAGTTTGAGATAAACTTAAGTATGTAAAAATATCTCAAATCTTCCTTTTATTAAAACTGAATTTGTAAATTTTTACTCTCAATCATATTTTTGGAAGACTCTCACTTGAAATCTAAACATACCCTAAATAGTTTGCAAACTGAATTTACAAAACAAAAACATCTCAAGTATTGTTTTTTCATCTTAATGTAAGGATTCAAGCGTAGCTTAACCCCAACACTAAACTATCTCGACTTGTTTAGTTATCTCACTATTTAGTAAATCTTCAACTATTTCAAAAGGAATATATTAATGGTTTGAGAAAAATATTTAATGCAAATCAAATTTCATGCTAGCCTTCCAGAAAGGAAAAATAGTGATATACTAGAAGCAAGAAGTAAATCAAATTCAGATGCACATTTTAACGAAATTTCTCTCAGTTTCTTTGAAAACAACAAATTCTATTTAGGCTGTTATGAAAATTGAAACAGGCTCGGCACCCGTTGGCTAAGAACACAAGCAGGCAGCCAGGTTCGCACATATTTGTTTCTAGTTCCATTGGCAGAATTGGATGACCAAAAACAAATTCTGTAGGGTATCTTCTCTTGGCTCAACCAGGATTGACAAATATACCCACAAACAAAAATCGACAACAAATCAATATTTCCTGCACAATATATTCAAAATATACACAACCATCCATCCGAACAGCAGGACCATAATATATTCAAAGATTTCAACAAAATAAGGTAAGGCAGAGCATATTACGTTCACGACAGGAAACAGAGGTATTGAGCCGATGATTTCAGAACCTCACCAAAACTCTCCTATCCCTAAGCCCAAAAAGCAAACCAATAAATCCAAGAGCTAATTGCTTATAAAAATAAAATAAAATATAGAAGCCACACTCTAGCTAACCCTATTTCTAAAGGGTAATCTTCAGATTTAGAAAAAAGAAAACAAAATAACCACAAAACACAAAAGCAACGCCCCACCCATGTACTATTGCATCAACGAGCACTGGAAGGGCAGTCTCTGGCAAAATGCCCAGACTCCCCACAGTTGTAGCAGCTTCCGCCGCCACCCCCACCACCGCCGTACCTTCCACCGCCACCCCCACCTTGGCTGCAGTCCCTAGCTATGTGACCAGTCTCGCCACACTTATAGCATCCCCCTCCACCGCCACCTCCACCATAACCACCGCCTCCGCCATAGCCACCTCCCCCGTAGCCGCCGCCTCCACCATAGCCACCTCCCCCATAGCCGCCGCCGCCGCCTCCATATCCGCCTCTTCCGCCGCGTCCGCCACCACCACCATAGCCACCTCTTCCGCCACCTCCACCATAGCTGCCTCTTCCTCCTCCGCCACCGCGGGTGCCCTGGACTGGCGATTCGTCAGGGCCGGTGACGTCGACGGCCTTGGTGCGGCCTTCGGGATCGGAGTCAATAAGGAACTCGACGGATTCGCCGAGGGCGAGGCTGCGGAAGCCGTCGGATCGGATGGAGGACTGGTGGACGAAGAATTCCTCGCCGCTGTCGTCGGTGGTTATGAAGCCAAAACCCTTCTGGTCATTGAACCACTTCACCTTCCCCGTTACCCTCTGCTTCTCACTCTCACTCATCGCTCCGGATCGGATCTCTCTCTCTCTCTGCCTCTAGGACTATACGCCTCTATACCTTCTACTCTTTATATTATTCCATTTTGACCCACACTTAACTTTCACGCATTCCATTATCTACTCTTCATCATAGGGCTCTCATTTTCCTTCTATTATTCTTTTCATTTCATAACAATTGCAAAATTAAATCAACGGTACACATTTAGCTCCGTCTCCCTCACCGCAGGCAATCCACGATTCCATGCCTCCATTTTAACCCGAGTCATCTCATAAAATATAATGTAATACTTGACTTACCATCTTTGAGCCCAAACTAGGTGTGGATCTCTTTGGCTCAATTCAATGAACCTTGTGTCATAATCGGACTTAGAAATGACGGTCAAGCTCCTAAAATCCCATTTAATAAATACATATAATAACATTTAAACTTTTATTTATCACTATAATTTAAATTTTAAAAAAATTAGAGATTTTGACCTATCAAACTTTGATTTGACTAAACACCTCAACGAAAAAAAATAAAAGACATTTAACTAATCAAACTTTTATCTAAGGATCAAAAATTAAATTTTGAAAAAATTTAAGAACAAAACATTCAATTAATCTTTTTATGTATTGGTAAGATTGAATATTATAGTACAGTACACATAGATCACCCCTATTAAATTTTGTGGGTAAATTCTTAAGTTATACCCATGTTAAGTATTTACCTTACCCATTGTGTATGTTTTTTTGGTGCCCATCCTTGACTGAGCTACAGTGGGACCGACCTAGTGGGGTTTGAAGTGTCTGATTCCTTTTCTAATTCTACTTAGGTTGAAACTAAGATAATTTTCCATATTCATAAAAATCACACTAATTATATTTTATTCCTTTTCTAATTATAACAATGAAGCTATAATGATAAATATAAAAGTATAATGTTAAGTAGTGTTTGTTTAACATCTCAAGCTCGACAATCTAATGTAGCTCAAGGCTCCTTTGGAGTGGCATGAAGGATACAAAATACGCATTCTCATTGAAGATTAGATATCCATGGAGTGACTTCTATAACACTACAAGAAAAGTATTATTGAACAAGGCAATAAAAGCAACACCGATTTCATCAATTTTTTCATATTTTTAATCAATCACTTCCAATTGTTAATTTTTTTGTTGGAATGCTAGTGTAGAGATTTGAACCTATAATCTCTCTCCCTTTTCCCTTCATTCTCTGATTTTCAATTACCAAACAAATCTTATAACTTGTTTTCAACACTCGTTTTATATGCCAATTAATTGACTGTGAGAGATGTTGAATATTTTCTTGTTAAATTTCTAGTTGTTAGCACACGTCCCACTCTTTTATTATTATTTTCTTAACTTTCTTTTCATTTCTTCGTCTTTTCCTCTTCAACATGATCTTCTACTACACTTTCTTGTGTGCTTGGATCTCATATGTAACTTCTTCTTATACAACCATAATATATTAAACATTAGGTTTGATTGCCTTGCCACCAGATCGTATAGTAATTTGTTTTATTATCTTTACAAATTTCAAGACACGAGAGTCTATCCTTTGATTTTTTGGCTTAATTTGAAGGTTGAATCTTTCTCCTATATAAAATAGATGAAAAGAGTCTAGCCTTAAAAAAAACTCATAGAAAGGGAAAAGAAAGCGGATATATGTGAGTGGGATGAAAATATAACTATGAATCTTCAAGGATTTCTCCCACTTCCTTCAAAATTCAATAACGAAGAATGATTTTCAATTGTCCCATTTGCTTTCATTCATTACAGAGTAAAAAGAATCCCCCAACAATCTAGTTTTTTACTTTCTTTTTTTCAAATATGGACTAAAGTTGGGCCTTTTAAGCAACAAAGGGATGTTAGGCATTTTTTTTTCCACATTAAATTCGTAAAATTGGAATCGAATTAGCGCTTAAAGCTTCAAAAGGGACAACGCATTTTATCATGCCAAAGAGTCAAAACGAGCTAATTTGACCTTCTACCAGATCGTTAAACCTAATTAGTCTTACTTGCAAATAAATAAATACAAATATTATTCTAGATCATAAAAACTGAAAAGATAAATTCAAAACATACATGTGCCTTATTTGATTAGGTAAGTAATTAAGATAAGAAAATATTAAATATATATTCACTTTTCTTTCTCAATTTTTCGCTACATTATTTATCACATTTATTTATTCTGTCAATCCTTCTCTTTCTTCTAATCCACAGCTCGAAAATAGAATGTACCATAACATTAAAAAGGTGTCAACGCATTGATGTAATGGTTAAATTTGCTCGGTTCAATTTTTCGCTTTTTTTTTTTTTTCATTTTTCCCATGCCTGCAATAAAAAAAAGCTGTACAAGAGATAAGAATTCCCATGAAACATCTATTTAGACCTTATAATAACTCACAGATGATAGATCTCAATATTTCTACCCTTTCTAGGGCCATAGATTGTTAGATGATTCTTCACCATATATATAAGTCAGTAGCTACTGCAGCAACAGCAGCCTTATTGTTCTAGGCAAAGTTGGTCAGTATTAGCAGTTTTTTAGCAGTGCAACTCAAAGTATCTCCCCCCAATCGATTGGTCTGGCCTAGGAAATTGCTAGAAATAAACTTTGTGCAACTCTTTTGTTCCTCCCCTCCAATTTGGTGAAACTCACAAGGACAAAAGTGATCATCAGCAAGATACCATAGAGAAAAAAGATAAATTAAGAAATTGAAGAATGCATTTGTATGCTGGCAAGCGTGAAAAGGTAGTTAGCTAGAAGCCAATAGCATATGACTAAAGTAGATATGATTTATATTTCTCCATAAAATAAAATGTATTGATGATTGGTCAATAGCGTGCGTTTTAGCTAGGTGGAGACAGCGATCATATTATATAGGTAGCAGGAAGAATTGAAGATTGAGAGTTAGTGAGCACGAGGGGAAGGCGCGGTTGGGTTGATGGAAGTGGGTGTGGGGCATTGGTAACATTTGGTGAAGAAACCGAATGTGTCAATCTGGTGTATGAAGTTGACCATACTCGCCCATCCTCCGAATCCAAAGCCTACCACTAGAACCCACACCACCACAAATACGTTCATCGTGTACGCACCCGCCCATCTTCCCACCAACCTCGGAGGTTGCTCCACCGCATTCTGCATTATTATATTGCAATCCATCCATCAACAATCAAATCATGCATGCATGCTTTACTTATTTTCAATGGGAAATTAAATAGTACTGCGCGCTACATTTCTTTGTAATTAATTATTTCGAATTTACATGCTTTCTTATATTACTGTTGTACTACAATATGATACTACAGAATTAATTTACGCACAAATAAGTTTCTCTTGATAAAAGCAACAATGCATGCATAATAGTTAAGTGTTAAAATTAGCTCAGAATAATAAATGGAATAGTAAATTGTAACAGTGCTACTCAATCAGACTTGGATTCTGACTAGTTTCAGAGATGGTCCACATGCGTGCGTACTTTATTTTTCTCGAACTGTTCAATTGTACGTACGAGTAACATTCTAGCTTTCTTTGTAAATAGTTAAAATTAAAATTGGGTTGAATGAATTGAATATAGTACGTACCTGTCGGGCAGCGGGTGATTTGAAGGTGAACATGTGGGCGAGGGCGGGGATGATGTAAACGGTGAAGCTGACAAGCAGAGATCCAACGGTGGAGTTGATGGGACCAAAGAAGGGGAAAACTATGGCCAAAAACCATATTGGGATCACCACTGGCAATCTCGCCAATGCACGCTTGCACAGGCTCCTACACTCGTGTATCCCTATTGCTTTCTCCCACACCAAATATAGTGGCGTGCTTGCAAACCCAAATGTTATAAACTGCAATGCAATTATCCAATTTTCAATTATAAGTGATGTATACATGAAAAATGAAAAATACTAGATATATATGGATAGTGAAGCATGCAGTTAGTACGTTTGTACCTGGTGGATGAGCATTAAAATGACAGCCATGTCACGGAAGGGTGACCTTGGAAGCAGAGAAAAAGCATTGGAGTGATTTAGAAGCATGTCTCCAAATGCCCAGTATACTGCAGCTGCCGATGGGAGAGTCAATGTCATCACATACAGGGTAGCCAGTAAGTATATGGCCTTGAATTTTTGAGGTTTCCACATCGCGTGCATTATCTCCCTGTGTCACCGGCACACGTCTTATTCACCAATTAACTTTTTTTTATAATAGAAAAATACCAGCAAATTAAGGAATATTTTTCTTTTCTCCTATAATTTTCCTTCATAAATACTACTTTGGTAAGAAAATATTAAATAAAAAACAAATATATTTAACGTGTTGAAAATTTAAAAACATTCAATGTTTTTTTTATCTAACAAGAGAATTAATAAGAAAATTTTGTAGAAAAAATTAAAATGTTCAAGTATTTTTAAGAACTATTGAAGTTTAACTCGATCGTGAGCTTTCTCACTTTTTTTTAATGTTTTTTTATAGGTCAAAGAATTTATTAAAAGGTAGTAAATGGGTATTCTAACCCTTAATACAAGGAGCCACCAGAGATACATTAAAGAATTAGCAATAAAGAAGTTACATTTCGGGATGTAAAAATTACATTAGTCTCTAATTTTATGGAAATTTATTTACTTTAGTCATTGTTACTGATATTAAATTAAAAGGGTCATAGCATTCAGTGTCCTAAATGCACTAATTAAAAAAATCAATAAATACAAAGTTTTTAGTATTGAATGCCAGGGAGTATTACATTAGACTTGTATTAGAAATCACAAGAAAGTGCATCTCAGCAACTAATTGTGTTGCAATTAAGAAACATAAATAAACTAAACATAATATAGTTTTTTTAGGGTTCAATTAAACATAGTTAAAATAAATAATTTTACAAAATTTAAAATTACATGTGTTAAACCTTACAATTAACAATCAACCAATGTGAAAGTTTACTCATTTTTAGGTAAAAACAAAAGCACAAAAGTGAAGAGAACAATTAAAAGGGAAATTCGTTGGCTTAATATTTTGTTCTGCTGTGGCAGCTGTGCTATGGAAAAAAATCTGCCATTAAGATCCTCCGAAGTTATATTTTTAACTGCACAAAACCCTAACCTTTCAGAAGGGTTGGTTCTTTCAGTAAAAAAGAAGAAGGATTGGTCTTATATTAAATTAAAGCATGGGAATATTTTTGAGAAGTCATCACCGTTAGATTTAGAACTGCACCTCATATATGCAGTTTAATTATCACTGTAGGGGATCCAATTCCAAAAGATCAGAAAGTTTCAGCAACGAAAGCTGGAATTCTCCTGTCCTCATGATAAAAAGGCATTAAAGCCGATCCATTTAGAGAAAGAACCCTGGCTTTCTATAACCAAAAAGGAACTCAAGGATTCCCCAGAAAAAAAAAGGCACTTTTTTTGCATGCATGAGTAACAGAGGTTTTTCTTTTTGGAAAAAAATAATATAGAATAGTTGAAAAAAACGTCCGCATCAGAATTTTGATACTCTAACCGAACATTAAAAAGTTACGATTCTCGTCTAAAAAGAAAAAGCAAAATCAATGGGAAAAGGACTTAACTTGGTAATAGGTTACACTGTAGATCTCGTGTTTAAAAAGTCAAGATTGAATATAAACGAAATGACTTCTTTAGCCCCAATGGCAATGGGTTATTTCGCTTTCCAGTTTGGCATTCATAAGTAAGAAATACTTGCATAATGCGTGTGAGTTAGGTAATTAACATTTCAATTCGTTAATAATTAGAAAAGATGTTGGCATAATATACTCAATTTGAGTGGAACAATATTATGCAAGAATTATCCCATTGGCAACATTTATTAGCATAGATGCGTCCTACAGAAGCCAAAATCCAAGAAGGGGGAAAGAAACAAGGCACTTTTTAATTTGTCAAAACGTAAAAGATACGTATCATATATATTTGAGATGAGATATCAGACTTACACACTAACGGCATGTCCCCCAAATGTGTAGAGAATGTTTGTGGCCCCCGTAAAGTATAGAACCAATTTGGTCGGACCCGAATGCTTAACCCCTTCCACCTAAACAATCATAAATAGTAACATCAAGATCGCACATTATTATAGTAGCCACTAAGAAACATAATGATTCATAAATATATACAGTAGCAATAATATATATAATAATTATTTATTTTGTAATTCTAAATTATTATGACCTGGCCGTGAAGGAGAGAGGCAACAGTGAGGTACCAAGCAGTGTAAGTGGTCATGAGGAGGCCAAGAAAGGACCAGATTCTGTAGTTGTGGAAGGAAGGGATAAATACAGTGGTGGCACAGCATGCTCCAAAGATATAAGTCCAAGTCCTCTTATCCAAATTATCATTTATGTAATATATGTTGCTGCACAAAAGTTAACCATGTAATTCCTAGCTAGCCCAAAAAAGTCATAGCTAGCACACACGAGTTTTATTTAAATAAAGATTAAAAACAGTAATGAATAATATATTTAGAAATAAAAAGTGCAATAAAATTAAACTTAAATTAATAAATAGTACTTAAGAAAGAGTTAGAGCAAGGGTGTGTTAGAATTGAGTAATGTTAGATGATACCTTGCACAAGCTATGAGTTGGATAACAGATCCAAATAGAAGAAATGTGCAGTTGAAGGCCAAGCCCACGTTTCTCCAGTGCTTCCCGAGGAGCCCATCAAGAACCTCAAACCACTGCAATAGTTAACTTGTGTTAAATTAAACAGAGACACATTGAGAAGTTTATATAAAAGTTGCATAGAGACCAATATAAGAAGCATGCAATATTTAGAATTTGAAAGTGGGATAGTGGAACCTGAATGACATGGTTCCTGAAATTAAATTTCTCTCTCTCTTTTCTGGTTCTGTATTCAACGTAGAGTGCGCTAATGAGGTAAGCAGTCCAGCCACCCAGCAACCCGTAGAAGAGTTGAAAAAGAGTGCCAGAAAGCATTCCCAGCTGGGAAAATGAGTATGGCAACGTTAACAGAACTTGAGCCACCTGACATGTGTATGAAAATAAACATTAATTAGAAAAGCATGTAATTATAGAGATCGAATCAATGTATTGGACACTACATGAAATGGAGCATAAAGCCATTGTAATCAGAAACTAACCTGGTTGGAAGCACAGCTAAACCAAGCATCATAAACAGAACCCCCATGCCACAACAAACTTAATAACCTGGATTTTGCATCCCTAGGCTTCCCTTCACTTTCCATTTCCTCATAGTTCCCAACTATTACAGTTTCAACTTCTTTCTCCGATGCCATTTTTAATTTCTTCTTGTTCCTCCTGACGAATATCTAGATCACTTGCACTTCTTTTATCACACTTAAGGTTGGTGAATGATGGCTTGTTCTATTTCTCTAGATGAGTTGCAGTACTGGCTTGAGATTTGCAAGGATTGGATCGGAGAGGACTTTAGGAGTGGTGGTGGTGTGTATATATATATATACTGATATGCATGACACAAAAGGTTCTCTAAGGCTGTGAAAGACTGTGAACAATTCTCTGAGGCTGTCTAGAGCCTTTTTGTATTGCAAGTCTGTAAAGGTTAAGAAGAATTTTGTAACCACTTTTTTTAATATATTCGTTATTATTAGATATAATTTAAGCGAGACATTAAATAATTATAAAGTATAAGTTGCATCCTTCTCTTCCCCGCTTCCATAGCTAGTTGATTGCTCTACTCTGACATTTTGAAATTGTAGTTAATTGTTGTTTATTAGACTCATTTCCTTTGTCAAAAAGACTTTTTACATTATATTATAACAGGTTTTAGCATCCCTGCATCATGTATGCTTGATTGGTGCTAATATATTATCAATGACACTAGTTCCTTTAATCCAAGCATACTCAGCTAGAATGAAGTTGCCTTTCCTTCAATGCCCAAAACTCATAATGGATTTCACCTCTACTTTGAACATTTTTGCATTTGTCAATATTGATTGGTAATATGAGGCGTGTGATGATACTGCTCTCACAGATTTTTATTTATCTCACAATATTAAATACTGCTAACTTAATAAATCCCTTGAAAACATTTGATTCTAAGTCCCCAAATTTTCATTTAAAATTATACAATAAAAACAATACGTTAAAAATTCAAGTCAAATGAAAAATCCAAAATTAACATAAATTCTCACAGAAATTCATTATCAACAATACATATATCTCAAAATTATTCTTCAAAATATAACTTCTCTTGACAATGCTTTGCTGTGAGAACCACACCACAAAAATTAGTTAATGTAAATTGTATATAGATTGCAAACGTCTTATAAACCACGCATTAATTGGAATCCCATATTTTCAATATCTGACTCAAATCTCATATATTATCTTGCATTTGGATCCTAAAATGCACATAAGTTTTTTCATTACAATTCCCTGTTCCACGTGTTATTTTCTTAATTGCATAGATAAATCATTTTTGTATTTGTATGGTCATGGCGGATGAAGTAAGAAAGATACATGGACAATATTGTAAGACATTGGTGAGATTATTACATAACGTGCATTGCTCTGCACCTCTCCGTTGGTTTCTTTGTTTTACGATTTTACTTGGTACACTAATATATGGAAAAAGAGAGGGAAAAAAAAATTTATTTTGTCTCATAATCATATGGAGTTTCTCTTTTCTTTACTTTACCCCGTTTCTAAAGAAAACTTCTTTCGAAAAGATTCTCTTATTTTGTTACCGAAAGAACACAGCGTCCCACAATTTCTTATTTCTTTTTCTGCTTGGAGCTAATATCAGCTACAGTCAGACAACATAAATAGATAAAGGCATAAAGCCAAACTTTTCTTCAGTTTTGTCATATATTTATTCAGCATTTTCAAACCTTTAATTAAAGCAATCAAAAAGTTTCATAAAAACATTATTTCTCATTATTGGGTAAAAATATTTTTTTTTCTTCCCCTGCTTTTTCTTTCATTATGTTGAAATTTTATGACATTGGCCTATAAACAGCAGGAAAAGTTACCAACCTTCGGATTTTTTTTGTTTAGATTCGAATAACCAGTCATTGATTATCGTGCTTCCTCTCATGATGATAAACCATAATGATTTTTTTTTAATCTGGAAAACCATTTACAATGGTGTTACCGATCCTGTCATCACAGGGAAATTAAACAAGAGAGGGATGCATGCATGACTTAAAAGCTTAATTACTAGAAATACAGTTTGCACTTTGTAGTAGCAATTCCTACAATTATATAGTCAGTAATTTATCACATTATTATTTCATGACTTTCTTTGCAGGCAAGGATGTTGAGAGAATCCGCCAATTACGACTTTGAAGGTCCTAAAAGCATATATAGTTTTGCTACAGTAGAAAATATCCCAATGTATGTTTAGTCATACTTCGTAGGCTCTGGGACCAGAAACATTCTATGTACTTGTGTGACTGTGTCTCCTTGACCACCTCCAATTTGCTGCAAACCTTATACTTAGTTCAATTTTTTTCCAAGCATAATAAGCACCTTGCCCCTTGCCTCTCTGGTTAATGTAAGCTCTTAATGGTATTATTAGGTGTTCCGATACATAGAATTATCTATGTTACGTATCAGTTAATTTTTTTACCGTAGTTCATTGTCAGGCGAAGTGGTGGTTAACGTGGGTGTCTGCATAATTAGTGTATTCAGTCTGTTCTGCACGTTGTGAAGCAATTTCGAAGCAAAATGATGGTTAATGTAAATTCCATGTCGTGATTCAATTATGAGTCTTTCCCAGTTGATTTCCAAGAATAGATCTACATCATATTTGCGTCAGAGCCAAAAAAAAAGAAGAGTAAACTACATGCGTCATGTGACGAATTGGAGCCTTAATAAATATACATAAATTGTAATATATCTGTCGAAAGGTTCGATAAAGACAAATTTTGAGTGGTGTTTTGTCATCAAGAAAGAAAATTCACGGATATTGATTGCAAATCAATACAGAAATTCATGGTCTAATACATGCTGGTTGCAATAAATTGTCTTTCTTGAATCGTATTATCGAGTACTAAATTAAGCTACGGGACCATATATGAAAAGTTGTATTGTACGATTTTAATGATAATGTTGAGATAGAAATTAATATGATATTCAAGTTTGAACTTCATTCATGTATTTGACACAATCAACTATGATTTTCAAATTTCAAAAATGACTTCTTTTTACTGATATGGTTGTTGGTTAATAATAATCATGCCCTTAAGTATACGATCAAGAGTTCAATCTTCAAGTTTGTGTGTATAACAAATATCTACCGAGAAAACCCAACTTATTTAATGAACCTTGTATCTGAATTATTAGTTCTTAGCTTTCAACAAAAAACAAAAATTGACGCAATAAACTATCAAACAAAAGGATCTAATTGCTGCTAAAGTTTGTATCAACCTATTGATAGCACTCTATGCCTCCTTAGTGGTGAAATTGCTAAAGATCTTTGAGAGTCAATCCTAAAAGAACTACGGCAGACAATTTTTTTTTGAAAAGCCAATAAATAGTATTATTGACACCAGGGCATGGCACAAGGTGTGCATAAACTGGATTCATTAGAGGTTTCAATATGATGTCAATGATACGAACGGTCAATACAAAAGAATAATGGCAGCAATGGCTTAGAAAACATCTCCAGCCTATACATGAAATAAAAAATAAGCAAAGCCAATATTCACTCCTGGAAACCGAAGGCACTTTTCAGAAACTATGGCAGACAATTAACCTATTGGTTAGTTTATATAATGTAGCTAGCAGAATGTGATCATACCATAATTATCTGTCAAATCCACTCTCACTTTAAGGCATGCATGCACTTTAGCTTTGCTGCTAAATTTACACTCTTCATGATGTTCTGCAAATCTGACGCACATTTTCTTCTCATGCTTAAACATGAAAATTTGGATTCAGGAATTTATCTTTATTCCCCCTTTTTTTCTTCTAAAAATTAAACATGCTCAAATTATGTGCAGCAATGATTTAGACTCCATATATGGAACAATACTTTTGTCTTTGGCATTCATTACTTCCGCTCTGTTATCTTTATGTGGCTCCTTTCTCTGTGCATCAATAATGGACATTACACATTAGCACTTATGTATTTTGGTAGGCAAAACTAGTCGTGGGAGACAGCAAAACCTGGTTTGACTTCTGATTCAATTCCGTAACATAGGTCCTTAAACTTGTTTGTACGGGGTGAGGGGATCGGATAAAATTCGGGAATCCACCAGATGCATATCAATCAAATTAGATTTTTTTAAGGATTTCATCGTTTTATTGGATTGATTTTAATTTAATAAATTTAATTAAAATTGAATTGGATGATGGATTACAAATTTTGGATCCAACCAAAATCTAAACTAATTTGTATATAATTAAAATTACTAATATAAATACTCTAAATTAATTATATCTCATTCTCACTTTAATACATTATTTATCTTAAGATAATATATAATTTAAGAATTTTATTTTTATTTTAAGATAATAAATTATTTTATAAATGACACTATAAGTATATATTTATGATTTACTTTTTTTTCCTGTTTATATGAGTACAATATATTTTATGAATAATAATTTTCAAAAATATTCTCACTATTCTGTTAAAAAAATATATTTTTATTATTTTTTAATTTGAGTTTTTTTCAATTTATTTTAAGACTGAAAGAAGAAATATTTTTTTAATGATTCAAAATCATAACTAATTTAATTCAATCCAACTAAAATTAGATTGAATTGAATTAAATTGACAAAATAAAAAAATAAACCCAATTTAATTTTTATTATTTTTTAATTTGAGATTTTTTCAATTTTTTTAAGACTTAAAGAAGTAATATTTTTTTTAATGATTCAAAATTATAACTAATTTAATCCAATCCAATTAAAATTAGATTGAATTGGATTAAATTGACAAAAAAAAATTTAATTCAACTCAATTAAATTTAATTTAAATAAATTAAATAATAAACAAAATTCAAAGCAACGCAGACCACTTTACGCCCCCTAATTGATTGGGTCAATGGCTGCATGTCAACCCTATTTGCAAAGATGGATGTATATGTTTATACGTGCAAAGTAATTAATTGGATCCATTTACTGCAAAGCCCACTATGCTAATTAAAGTTGAATGTTTAATATTTAATTAAATGTTTATATATATATATATATATATATATATATTATTCTCTGTGTATCTGAAACCTTAACTTAAACAATAAAAAAAATCTCCATTATTTAACTAATTTATGTTTTTTTTAACTTATTTTATTGCATGTTTAGCTTATTGTACTCGTAATGGAAATTTATAAAAGTGATGGTTCGTCTTCTAATTTAGATGATTATGATATAATTCTCTTTAAACTTATTTATATTCTTTTACATATTTCAGGATAATTTGTTCTCTAAAAATATAATTTATAAAATTAATTATTCTTTTTTGTTATTATTTATTTTATTCATTATATTTAATAAAAATAAATCGACTTTACTTTCTAAAAATCATTTAATTTTAAAATTTGATGAGGACTAAAACTAATACAATTAAACCAGTTTTCTATTTCTAAGTTTTCAAAACATATTTTGTAAAAAAATTCAACCAGCAAGCTTCTTTTTGTTTTTCATTTCTAAAACAGTTTTTGAAATAAAATTACTAAACTGATTTTTTTTTTTAATTTTCTTCTCAAGAACAGTTTCAAAACTCATTTTACAAAACCTTTTTTAAAATAAAAATTAAATTAAATTTTTAATCCACTAATTTATTATTTAGATTTAATTTAATTTTTTTAATTCAATTTTTTTTTAAAATATATATTTTGTGAGAGTTTAAAATCATTAGTAATAATTTTACACATTCACAAAATATAATTTCTTATAATATAAACTTAAAAATCGAATTAAATTGATTTATAAAATAAAAAAATTAAATTAAAAAAACTAAAGAAACAAATTGAAATAAAAAATAAATTAGGGAGTAAAAAAAACTAATTTAACGAATAAAGATTGGGAAGAGAATCGAACAGGCACTAGTTTGTCAATCAATCTTCCGCAAATTTGCTTCTTCCCTGCTTCCTCTCCGAATCACTCCGGCGCTTCTGAAACACCAAAACGCGATTGCATTTCAAACCGTAATCCCTTTTTCACCGTATCGTTTTCCCTATTTCAATTCCTCTCAATATAGCTGTCGTCTCCGGTTCTCGTTCGTAACTCCTGAGTCCTGTGACGCATTCGCGTTCCGCGTGGCGAACGAACGCTCTTGGCATTCCCGAAATCCCTCAAACAGCGTCAGTAACCGCAATGGACCGTGCCAACGACCCTTCTGCACTTGCATGGCTTTGGGTCATTGAAGCCCTGTTAGCTTCCAAAGAAATCACCACTCCCACTTTGCAGGGTAAACAACAATGCTTCAATAATAACATAACAACTTCATTTCTTTTTAATCTCATATTTTATGAATATTTTTATGATTAATTTGTTGTTGTTGTTGTTGTTGTTGTTGTTGTTGTTGTTGTAGGTTTCATTGATGCAGCACCTGTGGGGCATCATAGATTTAGTAAAAATACAAAGGAATTGGTAGCCTTGAGGTGTTTGGAGAAACTGTCCACTCATGTGGTTGACCCTGAAGCTTCTTCTACCTTGGATTCCAGAGTTGGATTCAATGTTTTGCGGAGTTGTCAAGATGTCCTCAAAGAAATATTGGGCAAGGTAATTTCAAGTGTGTTTGATATCTGGGTGTCAAGTATTAGAGTTGAGTTTGCCTCGATTTGATTTTAATAAAGATAAGGATGTTTTATTATTGTTGAGTTATGTTGAAAATTTTGCACCCAAGTTTTACATCAAACTTGCTTTTATTTAGGATAAAAACATTGAAACATAAATTACTTCGCTTCAAAATCAATTTTAACCCAAATCAATTTTGCATAATTAATTTCATTTAAAATCATCTTTGCAAATTAATTTCATTTAAAATCAATTTTGCTAACGTTCACCCAAAGACACTAAATCGCAATTTGATACGTAAGTAATATAGTTTACTTACTTTGTAATAATGTTAGAAGCTATTTGAACTAATTCGGTCACTCATTATTGAGCGGCTGTTTGTTTTGAGAAATGTTTCTTGTTTTTATTTGTTGTGTTCATGAGCAATTACAGACGTGTCACTTGATTTTTACTTTATTACTTTTGTTGTTTTCGGGCTCTAAGTATTTTATTTGTCATATTTGATGGTGGGAGCTTTATTGTTATTCTCATTTAGATAATTCTCACTCTTTATGTAATATGTAAAGCAGATCCCTTTATCAAATCTGAAAGTGGCTGGAACAGAGCTATTGAAATGGGATGTTTGCCCATTTATTAAGCACAAAAGAGCTGTCACTTTTAAATGTCACTTAGAGCAGGTAATGGAAGTGCCATTTTCTTTTGAGAACTCTCCTTGATGAGATTTATACACTTTCGTTCACCTTTTTTTGTTTGGTATGTTTCTTTTCCTAATGCCGAATAGCTGAGAGAATCGATCTTCGAAGGTACTCATCCAGATACTGATTACTTGAAAGAAACGACTGCATTATTTCCTCAGAATAGCAGTAGGGTTTGCTCTAAGAGGAGTAGGGTTTTCTCGGCTGATGAAACAGATTTGCCCTCTAAGAGGAGTTGGGTTTGCTCAGCTGATGAAACAGATCATGCTAGGAATGGTTGTGGGGTAGAAATACCAGGTGATATTGTGTCCCACGGCGAAAAGATTAACCTTGAAATGAAAAAGCAGGCAGAGCAAAATCTTTCTTTGAAGTGTAATGAAGAGGATCAATTACTGATTTGTGATGCAAATGTTGTCCAACCAGTGGTTCCTGAATATGTTATGACAACCACCATTATTCCCCATCATACCTCTGTAGCTGAGCCTTGCAATAATACATCTATGGATGAAACTGATAATACTGCACATCATGCCATTCCGACAAATGGTGCTAATGCAGAAAATAATCAGCATATTATTAATTTTCACCAATCCAAACAGACAGAACCAGATATTTCATCTTTAAATCTCTCTCAGAAGCCAGTTGCTAGTGATAAAACTGTATTTGATATGGTTAATGACTGCGGAGCAGAGTTATCAAGTGATAGTGATGGATATCACAATGGAAAAAATGATCTTGATGCAAAAAAACATGAATTCCTGTGCTCCCACTGCATGGTTGATCAAGATTTCTCAGCAATGACTGAATCAATCGAACAAAATCTTTGCATGAAGTGTCATGAAGGTGGCCAATTGCTGGCTTGTAAAACAACTACTTGCCCTTTGATGGTGCATAAAAACTGTCTAGGTGCATCTGCTCAATTGGATGCAAAGGGCAACTTTTTTTGCCCATTTTGTGCATATTCTCATGCTATTTCAGAATATCTTGAATCTAAGGAAAATGCTTCCTTGGCAAGGAAAGAATTAGCTATCTTTATCAGTAAAGGAAAACTGATTCAAGCTGCAGAATTTGTTCATGAATTTCATAGACAAGAACATTGTTTTTCAAGAAAGAGCAGTAAGTGTGAACACATTCATGTTAAAAACAATGAAGATGATCAGTTAGCAGGGTGTGACGATAGAGAAGATCATGTTGGCGAGCATGCAAATGAAGCCAATGATGTTCAATTTGCAAGAAGTAAGCAACAAGCAGAAGTTTTAAGAGAAGAGGAAATAGGTAAAATGCCAACTGTTGGAAGAGTTGAAGCAAGCGAAGTCCCAACTGACCATGTAGATGGACATGTTGGTGATAAATTTGCTAGTGAAAAAACAAATATTGCTCCTGAAAGCAATGCTGGAGAAGAAGTTCCACAAGAAATGACAAAACAGCTCAATATTGATGGAACAATAGAGTCAGTTTGTGCACAAGATACTGGAAAAGAGAAAATTTCTGAAGATGGAAGTGAAAAGCATAGTAATCCTCTATACTCCTTGAGATTCCATAAACATGAAACACAATGGTAACTTCCTACACTTTCCCTACCATATGTGATTGTAAACTTCTGATTAGTTGAGCTTCTAAGGAGTTCTTCTGCCTTATTTGGGCATGTGCAGTGGTTTAAATACTTTTGGTAATTTTCGTAAGGATGTATTTCTTTTTGTTTCTTATGCTATGAATACTTTTTGGGATGTTGAAAGTTAGAATTATTGATTCAATTTTCTTAATAAATTCCTGAAGATTAGCTTGAGTTTTGGCTTGTGTAAGTTACTTTTAGGGGGCATTTGGCTTAAGTGCTTGTTTGGTTGAAGAGAGGAAATTACTATTCAAGAATAAATTTCCTAAAAATAGCATGGGTTCCACACCTCTTTCTCTCTACTTTAATTCAAATATTTTTCTTCTCAATTCTCTTCCACTCAGCCAAACTCACCCTAAGAGTTGGTTTTTGATTCTTGAGAATAGTACTCTTGGAATGTCATTCATAGGAATCCATTAGACCTGTATTTATTTTACTTTGACCTTCCCTGGGAATATTGTAAACTGTTCCCAGGAATCTTCATATTTTTGGTTTGAGAACATTCCATATTTTTTTATATTCCAAAAATATCCCTAATAATCAGTCTAGCAGATACAACTAGGAGGAAAACACTGTTGCATATTTACCACAACAACCACAGCCTTTTGCCCAATAAGTGAGGTCATTTACATGGATCAAATGATGTCATTGTATTTTGTTAAAAACCAATGGTTTAACTCAGCGTCTAAAATTATTGGGCTATCTTCCATTAGATCAACTCTCTTAACTGGTTTTGTCATTGGTCTTGTTTACATGTGTCTAAACTCTAAACCATCTTAGACTTGACATGAATCTACCATCTTTTCCTCAGTACGTATCACTTAACAGTTCAGCTTTCTCTCTAATATTCATTCTCAATTATATCTTTTCTTGCATTACCATTCATCTGATCTACAACTTGGATCATATGCTCTTGTTGGCCCATGTTGCCCAACATTCAATATAAAGCATCACTGGTCCTATGGCTGTAGTAAAATTTTCCTTTTAACATATGATGCATTCTTTAATTTCTTTCATCCAGCTTGAGTGGTTTACATCTCCCTCTATTTCTCCATTGCTTTGTATGAATGCATGATAGATCCTTGATACCTATACTGGTAGTATGGTATGATCTCTATTTTTCACTTCCATGCCAGTGCTAGTGGCCTCTTGAATCTTCCAATGTCAGAATTTAACTTCGCCAAACATAGCTGATAAATTCCATACAAGAAAAGAAGAAATAAAAAATATCACCTTGATTTTGTTATGCAACTCAAACCTGTGCTCTGAAATCCAACTCCATCTCATTTCAAACCTAATCATTTTTTCCAAAACAAAAATCCCATCTCATTCTCAGAAAATCCAGAAAACCCCAGGAGTGATTTCACCCTTCCAATGCTTCAACTCCATTTTTGGTAGATGGTATGCTGAATGATGGAGCGTCCAATGGAGTTAGTTCAGTCAACCTGCTTGTCATTAACATTGGCTGGCACTTGTCCCCTGGGACTTGTTCAACTCCAAGCAGAGATGGTAGCAAATAGCCCTCCAAAGGAAGATGGCAGAGGAATGCAAGAAAGTCCTTTGATAAATCTATGTAGGAGTTATAAACATGTTTTCTGTTAACACAAGCTGTTAGGCTTGTGTGCTTTGGTTATAGTTTTTTTTTATTCTATTATAGTTTCAGACTCTTTGTTTTCTCCACTTATTCCATTTTCCACCCTAAAACGAAGTCTTGCTCTTCAATGCCCTCAAGAGCACCAGGATTATGGAAAATGGTGACCCTCTCCCTGGCTCCATGCTTTTCAACATTACCTTTGGCTCCACTTCATCTGCTTCCTTCACCTGCATTAGACCACCAGCTGAACCCTATTTATTGCTGGTTTTTTTTTGTTTCATTGATAATATTGTTTGGAGCATTATGCCCCACCAGCATATATCTTACCAAGACCTCGTGATTCATGTTCTTAAGCAAGACTCAATGCTGAGGCAGGCCAAAACTAAACTGTCTGGAGGTATATTGAAAAACAAACATGTTTTCTAAATCTTGAAAATTTGGAAATAGAAACTATTTTCAAAAAATGAAAATAGAAAACATCTCAAATCAAATGGACCCTAAGAAAATCATTTTACATGTTTCCGAACTAAAGCAATCTCAAATTCTCTTTTTCTAACAAACTAGAACTATTCCTATGGAATGGGTATAAACCCATCCCCCTTTCTCTAATGGAAATGATTTGTAGGAATCCCAAATTATAAAATATCTTTGAATAAGTGTTATGTGGACATGTTTTTCATACATTGTACTAAATTTGGGAATGTGTCATCACACCTCAAGATTTCTGGGAATGCTAAAATAATTCATGAACCAAATGCAGCCTTTATGGTAATGATTACCCTTGCAGGACTACTGACACTATTGTGGTAATTCTAATTTGATTGGTTATTCTGACTTACAGTAAACCCCAACCAAGCCAAGTATTTCTGGGTAATCAGTTAAGACGAAAGAAAATTCCATGGACTGCTGAGGAGGAAGAGAAGATAAAGGTATCATTTTTCTTCTTATGACTTATTCCAACCAGTATGACTTGATACTTTATAAGTAGCTAGCTGCATTATGTTTCTGTGCTAGCATCATTCGTCAGACATCTATTTCTTTGCTTTAACAGCAGTTTTTTTGTTTTTTTAGAACAATCTAATACTGTGTAAAGTTAAAGGATGTGGATTGTTGGATGTGTTTGCTCCAGCCTGAGTTTTGAGGTTTTATGTATCTCAAGATATAAATGTTTTCAACTGTAATAATTGCTTCCTTTCTCTGTGAAGGAGGGAGTGCAGAAGTTTGGTAAGGAATGGAAAAAAATTTTGCAATTTGGTTCTCGTGTGTTTGATAAGGTTGGTAACCATCGGACACCACAAGACCTGAAGGATAAATGGAGGAACATGTGCAAAGCTCACTCAAAATCAAAATGAGAGGCTTCATCTCAAGTGATACTCTTAGTCAATTCTGTCTGCTGCTGCTGTTCCTCATTTTGATCTGGCTGCCAGTAGTTGAAAGTTAGATACAATTAGTATTGTCTATACCAGGTCCCAGGTCTATCCTAAGCTACTCAATTTGTTTATGGGTAAACCTCTTATCTCTTGTTAAAATATAACTTATTAGATCTGGATTGAACCTATTCGTCATGCACTTCCTTGCTGATTTGCTGAATTATCTGTCACTTCAGGTGATATTTTTTTTATTAAAAAAAGAGAAAATATTGCATCAAGTTGAGACTAGTTCCTCGCGTACATAGTATTGATTGATAGAAACGATAGCACCCATATCTATGTATTATCTGTACTAATATATATGGTTCAAGCAAGGTTTTTGTGTAATATCTTGACCTCAAAATGTAAGAATTATGGTTCATGGATCTTTCTTTATAGCTTTAAAATTCAGTTTTCCTCTTCCTGTCCCCTAAATGAAAACAAACAGTTAAAGTTGATAGTAGTTAGTAGAAATTTTAGTTTTCTTCTCTGCTGATCCTTAATATTTTATGAATGAAAACAAAAATAAAGAAGCAGATTGCCATTTGCATCAAGATGTTAGCATGGAATATACATTCTCTTTTTGGCTCGTAAACGTGATCAAATTTCAATATTTACTCAGTATACTCGGATCATTTTGGTTTATCAAATTAATCTGGTTGAGTCAACTGTATGACATTTACCTAATGCAATTTCATTTTTATCTTCCCTACAGAAACATTTGGCAAATGATCCTTTAGATTGTCACAGCTAGTCTCCTATTAAACTTTACCACTTCACCTTTACCCTTACAATAAATTAGCAAGATTTCGTGCTAAGAAAGAGATCATGGAAGTGGTGCCTTACATGCCATTTAAATGTGTTTTCCTGACAATTGTGTAGTGGATTTTTGTTTTGGTAAGGTGACTTTAAAGGGTTAATGAATCATACCGATTTTGTTCCACATCTTGAGTTCATTTATCTTTTCGATTTCCCCCTTCTCATTCAATTGCTTGAAATGCTATTAAGTGAGTTGAAAGTTGTTCACGTAAATTGAAAAGAACGCTGTCTTCGTTAGTAGAGAAATACATGAGAAATTGAGAAGAGAAGAAATAGAGATCACAAGTCGCAATAATTTATTTTGGTTTTAGAATTTTACTCAATCTATTAATTGTAAGTTGTAAAACAGTTTTAATGATTTTATTAAATACTAATAGTGAGCTGTAAAACTTATAAGAATTATGAAGCAATAAAACAATGTTGAATTACTGATTTCAAGGTATTTTTTTGTTAAAATTTAAAGTGATAATATTTTTTTATTACTCAATCCAATAATTCAACCTAATCAAGGTCGGGTCAGATTGGGTTGGTTTGCTAAAAAATGAAAGGTAAATTCAATTCAAATTAGTTTTAGCCTAAATTTAATCCAATATGATCTACAAATTTCAGTGTGTATTGTTATCAAATAGGTGTAGCAGTTTGTGGGAAAGAATCTGAGTTGATTTTGTTGATTATATTTTTTGCAAGGAATTTTAAGTGTGATTAAATATTGGATCGATGCCAAAACTTGTGGAAATACTTAGGGGGTCCCTAATCTAAAAGATCTAATTGTGGTGGTTGAAAAAAAAATCTTTTATAAATATTTCAATAGCTGATTATATTTATAATTAATTATTGTTTTAATTGATCATGTGAAATAAATTTTATGTTTGCATATAATAAGGATTTTTTTAATATAATTTATTATGTTTGGTTTGTTTAAAATAATTGGGTTTGATTTTAGTAAAATAAAGGTATATATAAATTATTTGTAGTAGTTAGTTTTATAGATTAATTAATTATTGATGATAAAACGAGAAAATAAATATTAATAATTTTTTTTGTTAACGTTCAATTATAATTTCCAAATTTCTTTTATCATTAAAAACTTTATTCTTTTTATAATTTATAATTTTTTCCCATCTATTAGGTTGTAATCTTGAAAATTAACCTATTCAAGCATGCAATTATTGTTACAATTAATAGGATTCTTCCCAAAGAATCTTAAAAAAATAAAAATAGAATGGATACCAAATCCCATATTCCTTTCCAATTTTCTTGAATATTCAGCTTTAAAGAATCATTTATCCAGGGGTGATGGTTAATCCAGATTTTCATCAGTGAATTTCTAAGGAGGAAGAAAAAGAAACAACGAAAATTATTCTAAAAATATATTTACGGAAAGCGTTTGATATAAAACTATTCAATTAGGATGCATTTTTCTTTTGTTTTTTGAAATGATGTTTAAGAGTAAAAAATATTATCATCATTTCAATATATTTTAATAAACATGTAAATTATTAATATTTTTATATAATAAATTGAGAACCCATGTTGTTATTTAGTTGCTAGAAATAGAAACAAGGAATGAGGTAACACCTCCATCCAATATTTGGAAATCCAAAAAACTAAGTATGGAAGACCAATACTCTCGGGCCAATTCCAATGGAATGGGACATTTGATTCTATTGGGAAAAATCTAATTCCCACATTGGTTAAAGATAGTGTCAAGATAGAGTATATAAGTTGGAAACAATTCTCACCCTATGAGCTAGCTTTTGGGGTTGAGTTGGGTTCAAACCCACATTCTAAGATGATATCAGAGCTCTAATGCTCTAGGCCATCAACCACCACTGAACTTGTTTCTAAGTTAGCCCTCCTTGTACTTGTGGACATCTGGTTCAAATGCGTGAATACAAAGAAACAGATTATGTGAAAAGATTTCTTAGAGGCCTTAACGACACGTTCGTTCTCAGATCATGTTGGGAATGTAATCACTTCTCTAGCAGATTGTAACAATAATTCAGAAACACAGATCTTGATTTCAAAAGAAAAATATGACGAATTCATCAACTATATGCAGCAAAACAAGCCAACACATGCTACTAATATGAGATTAAGCCAATTTCTGTTATGTTGCCAAACGGTTCTTTTGTTCTTGCCTCGCACTCCGGTACCATTCATATCACTTCTTCCCTTACTTTAAAGAATGTGTTATATGTACCTGAGTTTAAGTTCAATCTCGTATCTGTGACAAAATTATTAGAGAATCTTGATTGCTTTCTAATATTCCATGCCTTGAAATGTTTGATTAAACAGAACAACACTTTGAAGATGATTGGTACAGCTAAATGAAGGGGAGGTTTATTCGTCATCAATGTTGGTTACTCGAGTTTGACTCCAAAGTTCAAGAATTCTAGTAATTCACTTCAATGTAATGAGGATGACTCATGGTTGTGGCATCTCCATTTAGGACACATATCAAAGAATGTTTTGAAGCATGTTGTTTCACAATTTCCTTTTATTCCAAATGTGTATACAAAGCCTTGTGACATTTGTCATTTTGCTAAACAAAAGAAGCTTCCCTTCACTTCCAGCACTTCATGTACCACTAAACCGTTTGAGAGATTGCATGCTGACATTTGGGGATCATTTTCGATTCCCTTAGTCCAAGGACACATATATTTCTTGACCCTGGTAGATGACTTCTCACGGTTCACTTGGGTTAAATTTATGATTCATAAAAGTGAGACACTAAAGCACCTGCAAAAATTTATTGCTTTCACAAAAAATCAGTTTGGTGTCTCTCTTAAATGCATTCGCTCGGACAATGGAAGGGAATTCATAATGTTAGAGTTTTATTTGCAAAAGGGCATAATTCACCAAACTAGCTGCATTGAAACTCCATAGCAGAATGGTTTGGTGGAGCGTAAACATCAACATATAATGAATATTATGAGAGCTCTTGCTTTCCAAGCATCTTTGCCACAGTCTCTTTGGACCTATGCAGTAGCTCACTCAGTTCTTATCATCAATAGCCTTCCTACTCCTTTGTTGAAACAAAAGTCACCCTATATTCCAAGCCTCCCATTTTTGTTAACTTTCGGGTATTTGGATGTCTCTCATGCATTCACCTTATCCTCCCACAAACACAAGCTAGATCCAAGAGCACGCAAGTGTAGTTACTTGGGTCAATCAGAAAACACTAAAGGGTACATTCTTTATGATCTCATGTCAAAACAAATTTTTATCTCTCGCAATACTATCTTTTATGAATATGTTTTTCCCTTTTCCACTCAGTATCACGACCATAGCCAAGACATTTCCCAAGTCACCATTCTACCACAACCTTCTCATACTATCTATGACAATCAATCCTTTTTAAACAACGTTCCTACACCCATTCCTATTGCCATACCTACACCAGCTAATGACAACAACTCACCCACTCCTAATCATCCTTCTACAGAGCTACGTCGTTCCTCTAGAACCAGAAATCCACCCACTTACCTTCGCGACTTCCATTGCAACTATTCTCTTACCCCTTCAACCTCTCCTCGCTACCCACTACATGATGTCCTTACCTATAGCCACTGCTCCCCCAAGTTTCAGAATTTTTGTCTTAATGTTTCCATTAATGTGGATCCTACAACCTACAAAGAAGTTGTTAAACACCAATGTTGGCAGGATGCCATGCAAGTCGAATTGCAAGCTCTTGCATTGAATAATACTTGGCGAGTTGTTGACTTACCACCTGGGAAGGTACCCATTGGTTGCAAATGGGTTTTTAAAACAAAATATCAAGCTAATGGCACCATTGAAAGGCATAAGGCACAACTTGTTGCAAAGGGCTATACACAGGTCGGAGGTGTTGACTATTTTGATACCTTTTCACCTGTAGCAAAGTTGACCATCGTTAGAATCTTGTTGGCTCTAGCTGCTGCTTAGAATTGACATCTTGAACAATTAGATGTCAATAATGCATTTTTACATGGGGATCTTGAAGAAGAGGTCTATATGACCTTGCCACCTGGTGTTGTTTGCGTAAAACCGAATCAAGTTTGTAAACTAACCAAGTCTCTTTATGGCCTTAAACAGGCTAGTAGACAATGGCATTCTAAGCTGACTTCTGCCCTTACTTCCTTGGGTTACACTTAATCCTCAACTGATCATTCATTATTTACACTCAAACGTGGTCTTCATTTCACTGCTCTTCTTATTTATGTGGACGATGTTGTCCTCGTAGGTGATGACATTGAAGAAATTAAAAGAGTTAAAGCCTTCCTTGATCAACAGTTTAGAATTAAAAACCTTGGTTCTCTTCAGTTCTTTCTTGAACTTGAAATATCTCATTCAAAGAAAGGTATAGTGCTTAATCAGTGTAAGTACGCCTTAGAACTTCTTTCTGATAGCGGATTACTAGCTGCCAAACCAATTTTCACTCCCATAGATGCTTCTATTAAACTGAGCAAAACAATGGGCACACATTTAGCTGATCCTTCTTCCTACTGTCGCCTTGTGAGAAGACTTTTATATCTCACAACTACTAGGCCTGACATAGCCTTTCCAGTGCAGCAACTAAGTTAATATGTTTCTGCCCCCACAAATATGCATCAAGTCGCTGCTCTTCGAGTCCTACGCTACATAAAATGTTCCCCAGGTGTTGGATTATTTTTCTCTTCTGATAATACATTCACACTATCGGGCTTTTCAGATTCTGATTGGGCATGTTGCCTTGATACCCATCGGTCCATCACTGGAAACTGTGTATTTCTTGGTTCGGCCCTTGTTTCATGGAAGTGTAAAAAGCAGACAATTGTTTCTCGATCATCTTGTGAGGCTGAGTATCAGGCTCTAGCTAGCCTCTCGTGTGAGTTACAGTGGCTTTCCTATCTGTTACGCGATCTTTATCTTCATCTTCCTTTGTCACAACCTATCTCTGTTTATTGCGACAATGCCTCTGCCATATATCTTGCCCATAACCCCATTTTCCATGAGCGTACCAAACATGTGGAGTTAGATTATCATGTTGTTCATGAGAAGATACTTCAGGGTCTCCTTCATTTGCTCCCTGTCTCATCCTCGACTCAAGTTGCATATGTGTTCACCAAGACCTTGTTTGTTCATCCATTCCAGTTTGAGATTTCCAAGTTGGGACTTATGGATATCCACAGTCCCACTTGCGGGGGGGGGGGGGGGGTTACCATCCTTTCAAGATGCTAAAACTAGTGTTGAAATCAATATGAGCTCAAGTCCACGTAGATAGATAACGTAATACATTGCTTTTCTGCATGTTTTTTGCACCTCTCACCATCAGTATATATGTGTGGAGGTTCCTTTGTAAATTCAAGAGATAATAATGAAAGTTCACAAGTTCACTAAGATGGTATCGGAGTCTATCCTAGATCCACTAACGGGTTACCCATCATATTATCCACGCACCAAGCCCAAAAGTGTTGAACATGAGGGGGTGTATTGGAAAAAACACAAGTCTCACATCGTTAAAAATAGTACCAAGATAGAGTATATAAGTGGGAGACAACTCTCATCGTATGAACTAGTTTTTGGGGTTAAGTTTTGTCTAAACCCACATTCTAAGAGATTCCAATGGTTGAGTTCGCCAAGAAGAGAATTTCCGGTCACCACAACCCTCTAAGGCCCAAACCGCTGTACGATGCCTACAAATAAACCGAAGGATTAAGGAAAAAAAAACTGCAGGTTGGATATGCAACCACGTGGCAGGTGTCATATTTGTCTGTTTTGGTTGCGGAAGGACCTTGTCCAGTGCTCAGATTAACGAACTCGCTTTGGGTGGGGTTGGAGATGAGTGAGCAAAATAATTAAGGTTCTAATGCCTCTTAATTATTTAGCCGCGGATGCTCAAGTGGAAAGCCAAATCAAATTAAAGTTGCTTTTCTTTCTTGAGATGCATGCTCACGACGAAAATGATGGATATAAATCTTCTGTCTCAATCGTCATTTTCCTCTTTCTTCTCTCACATGCAGGCTGCTGGTCCCTGATAGCTAGGGATGGTTTGAATTAATTTGAAGATATCTAGATTCAAATCAATTAAGCATGCATTTATTTTTTAAACAATGCATAAGACTCAAATCGGGAAATATAGATTTATAGAAGAATTTCTGAAGATATATAGATAGCATCTTGTTTCAAGCATTCTACGACTAGAAACGAAGAACTTGCAAGCAGATTTGACATTACTGCGTGCATTGCATTTAGTCATCTACTTACGACGGTGATTATTATAGCATTTGAATTTGATACTAAAGTTTCTAGTGAAGTTAAGCAGCTTGATAAATAATAGTACTATATATCTAAGTGTCATATAGTAATAGTGAAATGTCTAGTTTCATCACCTCGAGAGAGGGAGAATGTTGACTCTGTAGTCTTATTGCCATACTTGACACTAATTCTATATTCTCCTAAGAACCCATAAAAGCTATAGGAACCGTGCACATCTGTGACTCCCTCTACACGACCAATTTGCCACTCTTGAACAAGTTTGTCCACCACATCACCTGCTGGGAGGTTCTTGAAATTATTGTCTGTCAGGCACATTTGGTAGCACCCATTTGGATGAAATGCGGTCCAAAGCATTATCCCATTCACGGAAGGGTGTGAGAAGCCTTCCCTTAACACTTCCTCCAAGTAATTTGCCTGGGCACAATAAAGGAGATTCAATTATAAGCTAATTAATGGCAATTCATTTTTCTTTTATTATTTAAATTAAATAGTTTACGCAGTGAAAAAATTATTAGATGAATTTGTATCATATAATTTTTAGTTAATCATCACATGATATGATATGTGTAAAAAAGTGTAAATAATTTTTTTCTTATAAATTAAAAATCTAAAATACATGCCAGTCATATAAATATTGATTGAGGCCATGAATATAATTATTCTTAATTACCTAATAATTTTTTAAGTACATTGATAATATAAAAAATTATCATATATTATAAATGAAAAAAAAGATAATACATTAAAAGTATAAAATGTATAATAAATTTATTAACTTTTAAAATAATTACCTTCAAATATTTCAAACAATAATTTATAATTGAATAACATTGTAAAATTATTTTACATTTTACATTTTCAACATATAGACATTAAATTTGTTAACATTATCTTAAAAATCATAATTAACATGCATTTATAAACAATTATCATGGATATTGTTAATTGGTGAATACTATAAAACATTTTATACTACTTGTGTATAGATTTTTTTCTTCTTCTAGAACCTGACTAATTGATCTAGCTTACCTGTGCATCTCTATCAAGTGTCTTGCTTATATCAACCTCAGTAAGCCAAATGGGAAGGCCAAGTGTTGCCAACTTGTCAAGGATGGCTCTGATAAGGGGAGGATTGGGTATTGTGAAGTGACCCTCCAAGCCAATTCCATCCATGAAGATGCCATTTCGTTGCAGTTCTCTTACCCGTGAGATATAGGCGTCAACAGTGGATTTTACATCACTGCATGTTTCCACAACATTGAAGTCATTCATAAAAAGCGTTGCCAATGGATCTGATTCATGTGCTGTCTCAAAGAAATGCAATGTTGCATCAGGTCCAAGCCTTTCCTCGTAGAAATCAAAATGAAGCATTTCATTGCTGACGTCCCAGTGTATGAACTCATCTTTGTATTGGCTCATGAGACTGTGTATTCGAGAATTCACAGCAGATTGTAACTTGGTGCCTGTAAGGTTAAGAACCCATGGAGGAGTGTATTTAGGGTTTTCCCAGAATATGTTGTGCCCTCTCGCTATAATATTGTTTGTTCTAACAAATTGCAGCATCTGGTCTGAAATGGTGTAATTGACCTTGCCTTCATCAGGTTCTGTGGCGTACCATTTGAGCTCATTTTCAAAGACTGCCGCATTGAACCGCTTCACAAACCAATTCTTAATGGACAGAACAGAAGAATGAGTCTTGTCATGTGTTACTTTCTATGCTGTGAAATATGTATTTTAGTGGGGTACACAAAATATACAAACCTGATAGGGTAAGTTGCCAAGAATGGTCTTTGCTATTGCAGATCCAAAAGGGAAGTCTTTTGAGATTTGCTCTACACAGATGGAAGCTCCTTGGAATCTCCTACCGTTGCTATCTGACACATGAATAGTGACGGCACGCTTTCTTTGCTGTCAAATGCAAGTGAAAAACAAAATTAAATTCTTCTTCAAACTCTGCTCTAATTAGCACTAACACAAAAATTAGCACCTACATCTATCCCTTTTCATTGAAAACTTGGCTTTTTACCCCTACTTTGTTGTGAGAAAGTCTTTGCAACATCATCCCTTATTGATCAATTTGTTTGGTTACACGATCATGATAGGAAAAAAATAAACAACTAAGCATTCCATTATCTTGGTCAAATATGAAGTGTAACTCACAGTATTGATTTTATACTGTTGATTGATTCTCCATTGTTGCTTAGTAAATGGCTGGAGTGATGGGCTAGCAACATCTATATTGATATCTTTACCATCAGCGTTCTGCATAAACAAAATTAAAAGAAACGGACCAAATATCTTAAATCCAACAATTACCTAAGAGTTTTACCACTAAATAAAACCAAAGAAATGCAAACTACCTGGAAGAAGATTATGGATAAATTTGAAGACCAATTCAGAACAAATCCACCCTTCAGAAATGACCAGCATCCATGCTTGGCCGAAACTGTCCCAATGCAGTCATGTGTCTCTTTCTCCGTTTCCAGGGTGGTCCTTACCATAGCTGAACTTGAACCTTTTACTCTCACCCATGCTATAATATGAGTCAGGCACCCACATCACATCTAACAATTGTACAATAGGCTACCTAATTCTAACTATGGAAAAGGTAAACGTTACAAAGAGATCGATTTAGATTTATTTTGTGAATTAGTAAAACTAAATTTCAGTGATATATCAGTAATCCGTTGTAGTCTAGTTGGTTAGGATACTCGGCTCTCACCCGAGAGACCCGGGTTCAAGTCCCGGCAACGGAACTCTTTAGTTTTTATAATCAAAATTCAGAACTTGAAATAAGGAAAGTATTGTTTTTTTTTTTCTCTCTCATTTATTAAGAAGAAAATGATGAAGTAACAAAGAAAAGTGTGTAAAGAAAATGACGAACCGGAAAAAGAGTAAATGGTGCCCTGAGTGAGATTATACAGAACGAGTGAAGGCACATAGCGGTTGTAGGCAACGTTTGATATTGATGAATCAATGGTGCCTTCAAAACCACGAGGAGAGTGTTGCTCAGTCTTGAAAAGTCCTCCTCCATAAAGTGGCTCCTCTGGCTTCTCTTTGCACTGTCAGGAACATGTAGTGATAATCCCATTCAGGTCAATGTTGAAATGTGTTCTGTTTTAAAATTTTAGTTACCTCAGTGTAGGCAGTGGAGTCATATAGGGGCCCATCTGCAACAAAGAAACCAAAATAAAATAATGAATATTGAAAATTTGCCTCTCAAAATACTAAACAGGGAAAAGGAGGAGTAGGAACAAGAACCATATAAGGGAGAAACGAAAGAAGCCCCTATTAGAAAGAATAAAACTATAAGGCTACAGAAGGGGATATCTTGCATCCTTGGACTTAGAAATTGGAACGGGTCACTCTCCTAGTGGTGAGAAACAAAAGGGTTATAGACTTTGAAAGGAACTGTTCAAGTATAAATACAAATGCCCGTGTTAGGAGTAGTGTGTCCCAGAGAACAGGAGAGACGAGAGACGACAAAGGGGGTATTTGAGAATTGAGAGGTGATATATCACAAGGGAACAGTGAAAAGGCCCGTGATCTCTCTTCACATGCTACGTGAACAAATAAGAAAACTAATATATTCATGTGTGTGTTAATTTTATACAGCCTGCGGTTCACTCTATAATGCTTTGCAGTTGGCACATTTTATTATATCAGGCTCCTGCTGCATCACTAATTACCAAGTACCCAATCTTTGATTAATTACCAACGTTAATTGATTATCGTACCAGTCATTTAATATGTGTTTGGATTACAGTTGCTTCCAATGTTGAATTCAATCTATTATTCACATTGCTCTTTCTATTTATTATACTTTAAAAAGTTTATCATTTTCATTGAAGCCGTTTTAGTGCTTATCTGGTCAAAATTTACTTTTGAGACAAATTTTTTTTTATTTTTATCTATTGAATTTGCATTAAAATATATGTCACAGGCCAAAAAAGAAGGAAAAAACTAGAAACATAAGTCCTGCATACTTTTTTTTTATTAGACCACGTCACACGTTTTGAATTTGCACATGAACTAAATCTTTACTCAAAAGTATGAGAAATTATAAGGTGGTCTTGTATAACATGATAACATAAAATTTTAACAATATTAAATAAATATTTAACTAATTTAGCAATAAGTGAATTATGGATTGCTCAAAACTCATATGAAACAATATCCTATAAGACCCAGAAATCATGCCCTCTCATATTTGGGTCTTGTACAGCTGTTCAGGTACAAAATGACAATATAACATTATGCAATGAATTGATTAACGAATGAAAAATTACTGTTAAAGAATCAACAACAAACCAATCAATTCAATATTATAAATTTTCTCTCTTGTTCATTCTTCAACAGTAATTTTCCATTCATTTGATAAAATAATTAAGGGTACCGCAAGAAAAGAATATTACTACTTAAGTCTTCACTTTCTTAAATATCAATAATTTTAAAATACAAATAGAAAGTTAAAACAACAATAGATATAATACTAGAATGGAAGGAGTATTAATTACATGGAATCTACATTGATTGATTGTTTAAACTAAAGAAACACCCTTTATTAATTACCATCTCTCGGTACTAAAGCAGGTTATTCACTATTGGTACAAGTTGTTGGGTGAATGGAAATTTAGGTGGATGATATAAAACTTTGGTGAAGTCATAGTGCAACGGCTTGCTTATGTTCAATTTTTTTTGTTTCAATAAGCTATTAACATTTCTTTGTGACAAATGTAAATCAGTGTCGTTAAAATATTGATTAAAAAACTAAAAAAAATATTGAGAGAATAAAATTTTACTTACATAATTTTTTTTACGCTTTTCTATATTTTATATAATAAATATTTTTAATTCCTTAATTAATCTCCTAAAGACATTAGTGACCAATAATATTCTATATAAGTAAAAGAAATTCGTCATATATATTCAAAGAGAGTGCAGCACAAAACTTCACTTCTGACAAAGAAATGAAAAGGAAAAAAAGAGTCTAGCGTGAAGTTTCCCGGAATGATATTTCTGGGATGCCATCACTACCTCCGATCAGCGATCAATGTAACTAGCTAGGAGGGACCATATTGAATACTCATTAAATAAACTAAAGGACTGGCACGCGCTCTCTTCTTTTTGGATCCCTCACGATGTGCACAATGCAGAGCCCTTCCCACCCACCCTTTTTAATAAGAAAATTATGCAGACATGCTAGATAACATTTCGAGAGGAGAAGTGAATGTACATAGATAATAAGAGAGAAAAAAAAAAGATAGAAATGATAGTAGGTGTTAAAGAAGTACTATGGTGATATTAAAGTGTTCATATATTATTACTCTTTCAAATAACTTATGCGTCAAGCAAGGGCATCAACCAATTTAGACAACACAAAATGAGTCACTGAAACCACATGAAGATCACTACATATTTGCCTTTAACTGTACTGAAGTGTGTTCCCCTCTTTCTTGCTTGGCATCATCAACTTCTGTCTAAATTTGTTGATTTTTTTGGCAAAACAGACAACAACCCATCAATATATTCTATTTTCTCTGCGTTGTATAGGTACTCCACCACATATGTTCCTTTCGGTTCTGATGTTTGATGACAGCAGGCTTCGCGGAACACATGTAAGGCGTTTGTCAAATTGGTCCTTCTCATTGATTGAAAGGTACTGGTATTCTGTTTTTGTTGTCACTTGAACAAAAACATAATTTTCTGATATTTCTAATTAAATTTCAACTCACTAACAGCAAACAAAATAAAAAATAGCATTAGTAGAAGTATAAAAAATATATGTACAGACTTCCATCTAATAATTAACAAACCCTTATATATATAATTTTATTAATTTTTATGATAATTATTGATACTAAAAATATTTTTTCCACTCATATGCCTGTTAAATTCTTATTAATTAGAATGTTTTAACCCACCCATGTCTTAGTATGAAACTTAAATTTGGTCTTTGCAGCCCATACCAATTGTCCATTGGTCCAAATGTAGATGGTGCTCTACGTGAAATCTCCATATTGTCTTTTACATTCTTTGGACTTTGCTTTGACGTTGCACCAATTTCCTCATGTATTTTGGCCTTCAATCCTCACGACCTAGCAACCTCCATTTTATTAAAGTTTAAATAACTTGGCCAGTTATTATATTTATGGACACCCCCAAACTTAAATAATAAATTAATGAAGACGAATATGCGAACGTCAATTCCATTTCCAAACATAACCAGGGATAATTATTTTGACATTGACAGGTGAAAATGCAGTTTTTTTATTTCTTGTTCGAGGAATTGTATGCGTGTGGTGGTACATGCCTTTCTAGTTGGCAAGAATATGGTGAAATCATATTTAATTTTTTTGTAATAAAAATATGAACGTAAAATCCAAGATTGTGAACCAAAATACTAATTGGTCAGAAGACAAATTATAAAAAAAAAAAAAGGAGTAATTGTTGGCTAAAATTATTTCTCACCCCACCTCGAACAAGTCCCTTCAGTATTTTGGCCATTAGCTCCGCCAGATAATGACACCCTGTTTTTCTGATACTACTAGTCGTCTTCAAAGAGCGTAATTGATTTAGCTTCTTTTGAACTTTGTCATCACTTAAAAATAATACCAAAAGTTTTCTAGTTCTTCGGCTAATTTTGGACTGAGATATTTTATTTTAAATTATGTCTCTATTCGAATTTAGTAAAGATCATAGTTGATTGCTTCCTAGTAGTCTCTTCTTTCTTTCCTTGATGCCTCTCGCCAAATAACTTTCCACAGGGAAAAAGTTTTAAAAACAAGTAAATATTTGCGATGAAATATGAGTAAAGTCTATGCAATACTTTTGAAACCTGGCTAAAATAGCAGAACATTAAATCAACACAGAACAAATTGCAAAATATTTCCATCCATGGAAAATCTTTGACAACATTTTCTTCTACAAATTGTTACTATAAGAATTTTCCCTGCTTGAACATTTTGACAACTATTGCTACAACAGAGACTGTAGGCTGATTATGCTTCAGAGCACTCAAAATGGATGTACAAACAAATTAACCAGCCTTTATTACCAAAAGGAAAAAGGTTAGTGATAACCATACCATACCAGTGGAAATTATGATATCATTGTGCAAAATGCTGGTCAGCGCAAGAAGTGTCGTACCCTCTTTATATGGGCCATTTTGGATCATTGCCTACTTGTAGTCACAGAGTTTTTGTTGGAGTTTTTGCTCAAGGAGATCTTGTTGTAAACCTTCTTAGTTCTGAATGACAATAAAATGTCTAAGAAGAAGCCAACAACACAAGCTGCAGCCATGATTATGAATACTAGTCTGTAACAATGACCTCCAATACAAGTGTTGCCTCCTCCTGCGGTGGTAGTTGCCTCCATATCATACAGAATGCCAGCAAGAAGACCAGAAAAGAGGAAAGAGCCAAGGGGAAGGTTAAGAATGAGAATGTTGTATATAAGACCATAATATTTGAGGCCAAATAACTCCGAGGCAGTTGGCACAGTAATGGCAAGCCTCACCCCGTAGCATATGCCAACCACAATGGACCCTATGTAAAGGGAACCTGGCATAGCCATTGCCAGGAGTATGTATCCCACCGCCATCAGAATTTGAGAGGCTGCATTCCAAAGTGGTCTAGGAGTTGCAGCTTTCCTGAAAAAACAAACAAACAATGCTAATCAAAATTTACATGCTTTAAGAGATACAATAATTAAACATTCCATGATGGCTGAACCGTTGAAGGATATCCAATTCTCATTTCAGAAATTAAGAAACGAGTGAAATTTTCATTCCTCCTAACAATTTTTAAATCAGAATCGGACGTCAATTGCGATAGCAATAAGGTCCAATTCGGTCTACCTAGTACCTTCCACCGAAAGTAAGGTCAGAATAAAATTAAAAGAATAAAAATAGAAGCAAAAGATATTCTTCCAAACAAAAAAACGAAGGCAAATTCCAAGATATTTCTCCTTGGGACTACAAACTATAAAAAAAAAAAAAAAAGTAAAGTCAACATAGGTGAGATCACTATCAGAGGCGCAAAACAAAAACAAAATGAGTCTTATCAATCTGAAGTGACGTAGAACATGGTAAAGGAAAGGGTAGAAGAATGAAGGATTTAATTTATTTTGTTGAATTGAATTAATATAAAAAAATTCCTTTCACACGGGAGAAGAAGATGGAGGACTTACTTGATGAAGTGCTCGGAAAGCGAACCCGAGACAATCCGACCGAAGAAGCCCATTATACTAGTCAAGGATACAAAGAGGGACACATCCGAATAACCCAGCGCCAAACCGATTTGACCCATATTATTCATAACCGCCAAACCCGTTCCAACCCCACAGAGAAACGAAACAAACAAAATCCAAAAGTCCACCGTTTTCAGGGCCTCGCATATCGTGTGCTCCTCCCCCACAGCCGGTCCACTCATTCCCACCGCCTCCGCCGCGTCTTCCGCTAATACATTCCCTCTCTCCACCTCACTTTCATTCCCCTTCTCGTTTCCGCGAATCAACGGTTCGTCAACCCGCTCCTCCACATTCGATTTGAACCGCTCGTCCAGCCTCCGTGCCTTCAAGTAAGAGTGGACCGGGATTCCCAACGGCGCCACCAACAGAAGTAGCAAAACCACGGCGAATGCCCGAGACACCAGAGCGCTAGGGTTCGGCAAGAACCCGAAAGCCAAGAGGTAAACCGCTACGACGACGGCAACGGCATTGAAAACCGCGAAATAAGTAGACTCTTCCTCATCGTTGGTGGCGGCGGGAGGAATCTCATGGAGGAAAAACATTCCGGAGAGGCAAACGGCGAAAGGGATGAGGGCGAGCATGAGGAGAAAGGAAGCAGGGTCGTCGGCGAAGAGAGCGGAAGAGATGTCGGTGAATATGGCGGTGCTCAAACCGACAAAGCCTTTGAGAATGCCGGAAACGGGGCCTCTGTTGCGGCGGAAGTTGCGGATGCATGTGACGAGAACGGCGGTGTTCATCCAGGTAGTGCTGTTGCCACCCATGCAAAGGAATACGCACATCTGCCAGTACGGGAGGGGTTGGATTCTCTGGCTGACGACGAGCCACTGGACGCCATAGCCGATAAGGCCTTGGAGGGACCCAATGAGGAGAATGGCCCAAGTGGGGAATTTGTCAGAGGCCAGCCCAGCCAGAAGCCCAAAAGCCTTGCCAACATCCTTGGCCACGGACAGATTGTTCAGCTCGATTTGGGTTAGCCTCATCAGGGATTTCAGAGCGTCCGAGTAATTCGAGAAAGTGTAGTTGTTGCCAGAGATTGCTTGAATCCACACCGCCGCTACCAACCCAATCCATTTACTTCCCGTCGAATCAATGCCCATCATTTTTCTTATATTAGTATTAGTATCACAATTTCAGTGATTTAACCCCCCATCATTCCCTACTTATATTGCTCTACTCACTGTAGAGATTCTTTTCGTCAAATAAAAAATAAATAAATAAACGAGGAGCCTTTTGCATACATATCGAAACTTGAAAGCCACGTTTTACCAGTTTTCTCTTACCATAGAATTCTATTTTTTCCATGCTAAGTAAACTTTGTCATCATCTAATGCCTTGACGTTTGCACATTTACTACTTGCACTAGTTGAGGTTTTCTTTATAAAAAATTATGAGACACACAAATAGTACTACTATATAAACTGATCAGGAATGCTGGCAACACTCTGTCGAGTACATTTAAACATTTTAACATGTTTGTTTCAAAACATTTTAACATGTTTGTTTTAAAGCATTTTTTGCCTTAAATATATTAGAAAAAAAATATGTTAACATTTGAATTTGTCTTTCTCTGATTTAACCTAAATGTATGGCTATTGCCTATATGTGTGTTGTAAACGTCACTCCAAATAAACCTTACCCCAAAATTCCAAATACAGGCTATAGGGACTATTTCAATTCGACCTATTTCATTTTGTGATCTTTCTTTCTATTATGTCATGTTATATATTCCATTTGTTATTTTTTTCTTCTTCTCGTTTTTCATTGAGATCGGTGACACGTTAATATTCCCTCACAAAATTCCGAGTGTACAAGTTAAAAACATACAAGCTTAACATGTTTTTTACCAACATATATATATAAAAAAAACAACAACAGATAAACTACTAATTTGGTGTCCCCAATTATTACTCTCTTCTAATTAATCCTTAAAATAGTAAAACTATATGAATAATGCTTGAATATCCATTACTTTAGTATTTAATTTGGTATATTTTACCAACATTTAAGGATCAATACGAAAGATTTTTTAATATTTGAAAAATTATTTAACATGGTCTACAATAATAAGGATAAGGATTACTATTTTTTTGAAGGAATAATAAGGATTACTTAAATAAATAAATAAATAAAATAACTTTGAAGGCTATTTAATAAAGACAGTAATACTATTTGGAGATGAAATTAATGGTTTATTAAAAACAAGATGTAATTTTTGGCGTATATAAGCATGTTAGCAAAAGGACAAAGGGGCTTAAATACTTATTCATATTTTCCATTTTTTCTTTTTAATTAATAAATGACATGTCCACAAATATAATGTTAATAAGTATTTTCAAGGTAATTAAATCCATAAAATTTTTCATTAAAAAAAACTTCCTTTACACATCACTAATTTTTTTAATATAAGTCCAATAAGATTTTAAAATTTTATTTTTTAATTAATTTCTTAATCTCTATTATTTTGCTCTAATTATTTTAGGTTATTAAACATGACAGTAACATCATTAAACTGCCAAACATGCACCACTTCCTTCTCCAAAAAATTAAATAAACACCATTTCCACCCTGCAGGTGAGACGCGCGCGTATCGTACATGCTATCACCTAAAATCAAAACAGCAGGTAGTGTTAGAAGAAACACAGCATAAATAGGCATAATCCTTCTTGATCTCGTTAAATCACACTAAAGACTGACAGCATGCTGAAATGTCTCGAAAGGTGATCTTCAATAAAGGTTCTTATAATTAGATTTTAACTTCAAGATTTAAACTTGTTATAATCTATTATTTGAGCTTTTTTTTTTTTATCTCCAAGTGAAAATTCAATTCTCTTTCAAGATTTGTAATAATTTTAAAAATAATTTTTTACTCTCTTTCTATAATATCTAGCGGGAAGCAACTGTTAATAATAAATAGGAGAGAAACATGAAGCTTTGAAAAGGAAAAGAATAATTAATACACAACAACACCAACACTAACACAAATCTCAATTAAAAATGAAAAAAAATTATTAAGATCTCAAATTGAAATCCCTAGTAGAGATGTCTTTAAGTGATTATTTTGCTCTAGCATAAAGATTTGATAATTTTTAATTTAAAAATCGCATGAATTAATGTGTTAAAAAAACTGGTTGTAATGAATCCAGATGCTGACTGGGCGGCATGGCGCTTGCTGCATGCATCTCCAACTTGACTTAAACAAAACAGAAAAAGCGTAGTTACAAACTCGAGATATTTTGGATCAGCGGCTGTGACTGCGCCAAATCCAACGGGCTGTACGATATTAGCATAATCGCAAATGTTTCCGTCAAACCATCAACTTAGGTGGGGCCTTTCTACAAGGAACACCGAACACAAACAAACTCGAGTTTTTGGAATTATCATACCTAAAAGTCGTTTTTATTTTCTAGAGTATATTAAGGTTGCTAGTAGCAAGCAAGTTGTAGCATCATTAATGGCGCCAAAGACCCAAGCTCAAATGACTATATATATATTTGTCGTAAGCCAAGTATTGGGTTAATCTCCAGTACAAAAAAAAAATTGTTAAGGAATTTGCTCATTAACTTGTTATTTTATCATCTTCTGCAAGCAACTTGCCCCCTTGTGTGTCGTGGATCTAACTGTGAAATTTCATTATTAGTTTATTATAAACAACTTGCAGATCAAATAGAAAGACTGAAAAGTTGCATAGTTTAATGGGGTCTGCTCAACGTCGCACGTATGATTGTGCGTGTATATAGGATTTAGCAGCCTGCCTACATATAAGCTGCGAAGACTCAGCAGATCCTATCGCTTTTGCTTTTGATGGAATAAAATAAGATGCCGTGCATATGCATTCAGCATATCATACTTTTTTTTTTAAAATAAAAACAATTTAATGCTGCATTTAAAAAAAAAATGCTTAATATTTTGTATATGTGGCTGAAAAATTAGATTTGTTATAGTTAACAATTCAGTTGAGTAAGACTTGCCGATTGTCCTCATCTTATCGCAGGATCGTTGTCGCAGTTACGCGTACATGGAAAAAGTTTTCAGTGCTTTCGAACCATTTCTTCTCTGGGGAACACGGTCATATTTTTTTAACATTCTATTTTTAAAACCTTCTTTATATTTGATTTAAATTTATTAGAAATCACCAAATTTTTTATGATAGTCCATTTTTAAATAAGGAGAGTCATTAAATTAGTAGTGAATCCTAGTAAGATTTGTGATTATTAATAAATTTTATTTAATTATAAAAAAGTTATTAGAAAAAGAGTGTTAGAAAGAATATTATTAGTATTTTTTATTTTATTTTATTTTACTTTACTTTATAGATTAAAAAAAACTGCCTAAAGTCTAATTAAGAATATTATCTATCAAAGGAGGGAATATTACAGGAGTACCGAAATCTAGCTTGAATTAATATGCAATGTCCCTTCTTCAATTGACTTACTGTTGTCTGCTTCCGATGGCAACCAGCATTCATGCGTGCATGTTAGTGTTAGGTATGCACATGCCGTCCAAGTTCCAACAGAAATTCAATCATACTCATCGCCGTAGTTGTAAGTTAGTTACAACGAATTAATTGAGGGAATGACAAGGGAAAATAAACCTTCTTATCTTTCTTCCATTAATTACAGTCCCCTGATTAGAAATTATTTGAAAATATATTTTTAAAAGTATTATTATTATAAAAATTAATACATTTATTATATATATGTATGATATTATTAATATGATTTAATAATAGTGTAAAACAAACTTTTATACTGTAGATTTTAATTAAATTCACAAGAATAATGCATGAAACAATTGTGTTTTAATTTGTCTTTTTTACATTTTCTTTTTTCTTTCTAAAATAAAATACTTATAGTTAGAAGTCTTAAGACTAATCTATTGAGATGTAGAGGTCATTGAAATGAATTTTGTTTTTTTAACAAAATATTTTTTATATGTTTGTTGCAAGGCCAAGAAATCGTATTTTTTTCAACATGCTTAAGAAATTTAAGAAACTTAGTTATTTATTATTTTTATTGGACTTTGTTGATAATTTGTTTCTTACTGGGCATTAATACCTGAGCATTACATGAATTGTTTCAATATATGAGAAAAATAGTGTTTATATATGTTTAAAAAATAATATTTCATATATTTATAATTAAACATAAATAATTTGTTGGAAACTATATTTAGTATAATATACATACTTTTTATTAACATCAATTACAAAACTTGGTAACCTACTAAACATAAGTATACTACATTTTTAATGTAGTATATGCTGTATTTTTTTTTATCCTACTCACATTTTTTAGTTACTCCAAATAGTATTTGCACAATGAACTGTTCAAAAAAATATTACTCTTTAATTATATACATTATCAAAAATGATTATCAGAATAATACATATATACATATACATATAATAGAAAGGAAAGAAACGAGATGGTTTAGAGGGGAGTCCAGCAGGAAGAAGTTTTAGGGTCCCAAATAGCAGGGAGCAAGAACTTGGTACCCTTGTCGCCAACAGCATTAAAGGCTCCAGCATTTCGAGGGTCCACGGGTAGCTTGGTTGTGGCAAAAATATCAGGGCACTTGCTAGTGGCTTCCAAGACATGGTCTCCGTGTGCATTTGCGTAGAACCCATCCAAGAATGGGTTTGTGACTGCACCGGCCAAGCCACCTGCCAACAACTTCACCATGACATCTGCTCCAACATTCCCGTTTGGTGGTTTCATCGTTGCACCTGTCTTGCCCTTGGTCGGCAGGAATGGCCATGCGCATTCAGGACACTCCTCCTCTGGGTCCCCCACAGCAACATAAACTTGGTTTTCAATAAGACCGTGTTGGGCGCATGATCCGGCACACATATCTTGCACAGTGACGCCCTTGGAGGCTATGACGATAGCGAGGGTGTTTGGGTTTCCACCAGTGGCCTTAGGAAGGAGGGGCTTAATGAAATCTTTGATCAGGACTTTCCCATAAGAGTAATTTGGATCAGAAACTTGGTTTACCACCTTCACCGGGATATTATTATTATTGCCAGCTGCAGCTCCATAGCTCTCCACAATGTTCCACCATGATGAGACTTGGGGTTGGTTGGCAGCATCAGCTTCAGGGGTCTCCATGTTCAGGGACCTTAAGAAGGACAATATCGCTTTCTTTTGGGCCTTTGGAATTGGACCGTACCATAAGATGCCAACGTTCAAGTTTCCAGTGAGCAAGCGTCCCCCATGGTGGGTCAGGGGTGCTGCGTCAGGACCTGCGGAAAGGGCTATGGGAAGGACGATGAGTATTGAGAGACACAACAAGACAATGTGTCTTGGGACAAAACAAGCCATCTTCTCTCTCTTTATTTGATTTCCTTAATGCTCTTTTTTTTTTCTTTTTCTTTATTTTACCTTATGCTTCTTCTTCCCATATTTATAAGTGCCTGTTTGCTTCTAAAAATGAAAACAAAAAAGTTTCAACTTTTTTCATCCCCCTAAACCAAGGTAAAGACACTATCCCCACCACTACATTTTTTTCCATTGTCTTTAGTTGGGACAAGTATATAATAGCCTTACAATAAATATGAATCAAGAGAAATATAGACACAAAAGAATCAAACAACACCTATTCATAGATATAGAAAACAATGTGAAGAAATAGCTAAAATAGCTTAAATCTCCTGGTGCCATGGGCGAAATACGTACAAGAATGGTAAAAAGAGGGAGTGAGGTGGGCTGAGCCTTTGGTATTATTCCATAAAAACAAAAAATCCTTAAAATTTTATCAGTAGTATTATTCGTATAATATTTTTATAATTTTACATTTTTTATCATATTTTTTATTTATTCTATAATTATTTTAAATTTATCTTTCAATATCATTCTACAAACTTTTTCATTTATTGAATAAAAAATAATTGAATGTTTACCATTATACAAAACATCATACTCATTCTCTAATTACTTCTGCCTCTTAACTTTGGTGTTCGAGGGATTGTGTCCTGTTATGGCTAATAAATTATCAATGAGCTAAGCAATAACATATATTAATAGACATTATAGATATGTAGCCATAAATCTTTAAATGTCACTGGAATCCAACTTATTACATACTCACTTGCTATGACGTATAAGACATTTAAAGAAGTTTTTAGGTGCAAAGAAGAGCACATCGAATCTAATACCCAACTCGTATACAATTAAAAGACTTACAGACATTGTTCTTGTTGAAATAAATGTGTTTTAATTTTTTATAAATATTAAATATATTTACTTCTTTCATTTAAAATATAAAAAATATTTATTTTTCATTAATTACTAGCTAGATTTCTATATTTTCACTATAAACAGGGCTGTTCCGGATCATAGTGGAGTATGATTTGATCTTTGAAGCAAAAGTGATCTGAATCAAATATAAAAATAATATATATTTTTGTTTAATTTAATTCAATCATATGCAAAATAAGTTTTAATTAGTGAATAGTGTAAACAAACATCAGCAATATATCAAAATTACCTAATTATCATGCCAATATGAGGATTAATCTAGCTCACTACCATATTTTATCTATTATAATTCTTGACTAAAGATAAAAAAAATTTGTTTAAATGGAGAAATCAACTCTTCAAAATCCTAATAATAGTAAACCCGGAGAAATCAAGCATGGTTGACATTATTGTAATTTGAAAGCCCATAATTCATTTTTTTAAATTTTTTATAATAGTCATTAAATTCTAATTTAAGTTAATTTGAACAAATATCTTGTTATAATTCTTAAAAATTATATTTAATATGTTAAAACTTTTCCAAACTTAATTATTTTTTTCTATTAGATCCTGCTAGGATTTATAAAGGGAAATGACACTTGAGGAAATTTCATTAGAAGATATAAGGATGGGGACAGATATTTTCTTCATCAGAATTTTTTTTACAGGCTTCATCGGAGTTGTTAAATTGTGGAATGCTCACTATGGAGCATATGAATTAATTGTTGTGATGTTATTATAGCTTAAGTAGTTATTTTAATTTCATAAGTTAAATATATAATTACGGTAGATATAGATTGAAAACTTTAGGCTTAATTTGCCAAAAAAAGTAAAAAAATTGAGATAATATCTGTAATAAAAAAAATTGAACTTCTTCTTCCTCCTCGATTCGCTCCATGTATGTAATTGTTAAAGATAAAAAGTTTGAGAATAAAAAAAATAATTATTTTAGTTTATCGTGTTAGCATAATGATAGAAGGTAAAGTTTATAAGTTTTTTAAAAAAATAACAGTAAAATTTATTAAATTGTTTTATTAGAAATAAAACTTGTCAAAAAAATTTTTTAAAAAAATACAATAGCCAAAATTTTATTATTATAATAATCATATCTAATTCAAGTAACATTACCTCTGAATGAAGAATATTCCGGTCTTTTAAAAAATCATGGAATGCACGGCATGATCAAACTCAATAAAAAGACCTCACGTACTAAAATAAAAACCTGTCCTTAATTTCAGGACTAATCATTCTAATATCTCAGGTAATAAAAAGGTAGATTAATATTCTTCTTAAGACAAAAATGTTAAAAAAAAGTAATTTGTTAAAAAAAGTTTATTATCTCAGAATAAAAATTATTTAATAATTTTAAAAATAATTAAAATTATTTAACAAAATATATTAAATATATTTTATAATATTTCAGGACAATCCTTGAAAGACTTTACAGAAGATCTCACATTAATTACGTTTGTGTTGTGTCATGTGTGACAATATTGTCAATGAATAGGAGCTTCTTTTGCTTTAAAATTTGAAGATTAATTCAGATGAAAATGAAATGGGTGGAAACTTTTATTTTCTTACATAAAAATTGGTGGAAACTTAAACAACAATGAAAATTTATAAAAGTTAATCGTTTTTTTAAATGTAGCAATTTCAATAAATAAATAAAAAAAATAGCATTAGATACGGGGTCCACTCGTGTCCCTTTCATATAATATAATAGAATTTCCCCGTTAAACCTAACCTGAAGCAAGCATGCTGCATGCATGACAGCTTCTGTTGGAAGCATAAAAAATTACTTCATACATTAGTCACCTTCTAAAGATTAATTGAGAGTTTATTTTTTTATAAAAAAATTCATATTTTTTTTATTTTCTTCTTTAAAAATATTTCTAGAGAAATTTATTATTTTTATTTTCTTCTGAGAAATTTATCCAAAATGTTAGATTATGTTTTCATTATAAAATCAAATAACTTTTATAATTTTATGTGGTTTGCACATTTATGCCCATTGCAGGCCTATACCGCAACTGGAACCTTCTTCAACCTTCCGCGACTGCGCATTGTAGCATTTTTGTTGTCACTGGGGATAGAACGTTTCCGAGACAAACCCAGTAAACTCTCTGCGATGGAGGATCACAAAGTTGCGAATTTTTTGTGATTGGATTGGATGCAACTCAGCATTGTGGGTATTAACGCAATGCATAGAGCGATCTCGTTTCTCGTTCAACCGCGATGCCTCCTTCTCATAGTTGTTCTCTTAATTTTCTTGATTCTCGCATTATCTGGTTCCAAACGGGTATGGTCCTTTTCTTTGTTTATTTGCCTTGAGGATTTGGTTCGGATAATTGAACCGGATTTCGACCACATTGTTTGATCTATCATTGAGTTTAGCACTTTGAGTCTAATGGGCCGGTTTCCTTTGAATTTGATTTTATTGATTGAATGGGTGGTTCCAGTGGTTTTAGTTGCACTTCAATTTTTTTCCTTCTTTATTTTTACTTTCTGATATGAAGCAAATGCGACCAAATTTTAGCTTATGCATTGCAGTATTGCTCTCTGATTAATTTTGATATTGCTGTGGTAATTGTTGTAACTCTTTAACTGCTTGGTGGGCACATGCATTCATATTCAGTTATGATATGGCTTGAGCCTTGATACTGCAGATTGTGTTGTTGCCAGCCTTTGCATTGTAATCCATCCCTTTCTTTGTGTGGCAAATCGCAAATTGTTAAGCTACCTTGGGGAATGGTGATGATCTTTTGCATGCTTTCTGATGGCTTTGACTGATGATGGGGGGTAGGGATACATTGGCAAATTGAGTCTTCATATTGATAAGTTGTGATGAGTGCAGATAGTATAACAAAATATTAACATAGCAAAGAGTCCACATACAAAGGTATTTAGATAAGCAAAAGAGGAAGTGGACTTTGGGACATATTGGTGAGAAGGAAAAATCTTAAATACGGTACTAGAAAAATTTTCCTTTTATGTATGATAGTGCATTTGATTGCTTGGTAGATTACAGAAGTATTGGGATCACCATTGGAGGTTGATTGTACAATGACTTCCACATTACTAATGTTATACTTCGATAACATAGTTTAATACTTTGGAGTTTAGATATAAGGATTGCCATGGTCGTAAGAACTCTTATGATGTGCTGAGTGCTTTCTGCTATTATATCTACCTATGTGGCTTATGGATTCTTTAGGAATATCTGAACTCTGAAGTATGATTCTACTTCTACCATGTGTCCATTTGTCTTCGTTGAGTTTTATCAGGAATTTTTGGTAGTGATAACAATCATAACATAGAAGTTGATGTTCATGTTTTGCTTCTTTTGCTTGCTATGATTGTTATCACCACCAAGAAAGGAAGTTCTGAATTTGATTTTATTAAATTTTTAGTCAAGTTTGCCATTAAGAAGGAAAAATAAATTATACTTGGGTGGTTAACCAATGTTGCATGCATGGATGTGAAACTTGTGAGTCAACTCGCAAGTTTTTGGGCCACATTATTTTTGCCCACAATGCAGCATTTTTGAGCCAGAAACTAGTATTTTGAAACACTGGCTGCGCTAGCTGGTCTGAGTAGTGAACTAACACGGTAAACAATTTGAGTAGCATATTTGAATGACTATGTATTAAACTGTTGTGGCCTAGTTTTAATTGGTTTTAAATTGAGTTGAACCTTGTTAAATTGTTACACCATATTATAAGTTGAACCAGTTTTAATAGGTGTTTTAAATATTATTTTTATAATAGGTAAACTTTTGCTAGTTTACAAGTTGACTCTACAGAGTGTCCGTGAATTTACATAAACTCTTAAGTTTTGACAAATTTGGTTACAAGAGTTATTTATATACTTCCATTTTCAGTTTGAACTTGATAGGGAGATGTCGGAATTAACCCCTTATGTTTGTTTACCATTCAATCTTTTTATTGACACTTCTTACTCCTTGGTGTGTCCCAAATAAATATCTCAGATGTAACTTGCAATCAGAAGCCAATATCTTCTTAGAGTTATACTAAAGGCATCCACAAGGATTTAGCTAACAGCTTAAGATTTTAGGAATGTTGGTTGTTGATATGGTATTAGAGCCTATTTCAGACTTCGATCTACTGGTCAGGAGTTATATGCTTGCAGCTCTCACTTTTCTAATGAAAAAAAAAAATAATGTATATGATGGAGTGGGTTTTCTTTTTTGAAGGCAAATAAGAATATATATATATGATGGAGTAGGTTGTGTATTGTCTTTGCTTCTAACCAAATGAATCAGAAATGTGCTTGTCAATACTTCAAGTCCAAAGGACATGTTGAAGAAGCATTAAGTGATATAGTGAAGGCATTTAGAAGCTTTAACCTTAAAAAGTAAGCTTGAAGCAGAGTTGGTTCTTAATTGATTGAACCTTTGAAATACAAAGCAAGTTCTTTCCTCCACCACATTATACATATGCAGTGAGGGACTTAAAAATTTTGAGTAATGTATCCAATGATGAAAGGACTTGGGAATTTGAGGATATAGATTGATGAATGCTCACGTGGGACAAATGTCATTGGATTTTTTATTGAATTTTTATATATCCTTTATTTCTAAAAAGTTAGTGGCATCGGAGTAACTCAATAAACTTAATGTGTGAGGGAATTTTTTTTAAAAATGTTGGGGCAAAACTAGTAAACCACTAATTTATTAATAAATAAAAGTAAAAAAGTCAATGGAGGTTCATTGCTTTCTCCATAACCTGGCTTCATTCCTTTATGGTTGTACACTTTTATTAAGAGAACTAGCCATAACCCTCATAATTTACACTTGTTTTAGTGATAGTTTGTTTGAAAAATGATGGTTCATTCATTTAATCTTTTTTCCACTTATTTCCCATCTTGATTGGTTATTGTGTTTTGTCAATAGTTGTAATATTTTGAAAATTCATCTTTATTGTTGTAGGTTGAAGAGAAAGAAGAAGAGCTTGAAATTACAGATAGAGTATTCTTGGATGTTGATATTGATGGACAGCGTTTAGGTTTGGAGCAATTTTTAGAAATTTTAAGCAATTCTCATTTAGACCAAATTGATTAATTTATTAAATACTTTGGTTAGAAGGAGGACGTGGGCAGCTAAAAGCAACAACTTATCATTTGCAATGTACTAATTTCTGCAGGTAGGATTCTTATTGGATTATATGGCCAAGTTGTACCAAAAACTGTGGGTATGTTATTGATTTCCTAATCCAATTCTTTAGTCTCTAACTTAGTTTTCTTACGTAGGAAAACGAAGTTCCCTTTTACATGAATCAATGGTGAACAGACCCCTTAGTAGAAATTGTAAAGTTTGTGACTTGGAGTTATCCTTTATGTCTAGACTTCAGTTTTTTCCGTAAATTTAACACTAAAATATGCCTGATGAAGCTACCTCATTGGATATGATGTCATTTTACATAAGTATGCTTGTACTATCCTTATGCATTGCAATTTTAATTGATTGAAAATCTTCCGTTTGCAGAAAATTTTAGAGCTTTGTGCACAGGTACTTGGAGCCTTCATTTTGTTTTGTTAATTTAACCTCCATCTTGTTTGCACTTTACATACTAATCATGAGTATTGCATATTGTGTAGGGGAGAAAGGAAAGAATGCCAGTGGTGTAAAACTTCATTACAAAGGAATACCATTTCATAGGATAATATCAGGTTTCATGATTCAGGGCGGCGACATTGTTCATCATGATGGTAGAGGATATGAATCTATTTATGGTGGCATCTTTGCTGATGAGAATTTCAAGATCAACCATTCAAATGCTGGTCTGTAACAGATATGCTTGGATGCAAGAATTTTACTTTTGAAAAAAAAAAATAACTTGACATTTTTCTTTATTTTTGGGGTGTACGTTTAAGCTGTTTCCTTGTAAATCTACTGCACTGTTGCAGGTGTAGTCTCTATGGTGAATTCAGGTCCTGATTCCAATGGCTCACAGTTTTTTATTACCACAGTGAAGACCAGTTGGTAAGTTATTCTTCCATGCAGGGAAATTGTTCAGACAATTCTGAGTCCTGTCAGTTCATGGTGTAGACTATTTGATAATGTTGTATGCAGAAACGACATAATTTACAAGCTATAGAGTATCTAGTAATGAGAAATTGATATCAATTGGCTTGTGAACTTTCTAGGTTAGATGGAGAACATGTTGTGTTTGGCAAAGTTGTCCAAGGCATGGACACTGTGTTTGCAATTGAAGGGGGTGCTGGAACCTACAATGGGAAACCCAGAAAGAAGGTAGTGATAGCAGACTCTGGAGAGATACCCAAGAGCCAGTGGGATATGGAAACATGAGCTTCCTTGGTGAAGCGGCAAAAAATTATTCGACAAGTTTAAAAAATTGAATTAGATCTTTGTTTTATAGTATTAATTTCCTCTGTAAAAATGCCTACGAAATATCACTAGTCAATGGTTCGAAAAAAGTCCTATGTCAATAAAATGTTTCACAACAGACCCATTGGTATTTAGTATGTAAAAGTGACCTAAAATAGTCAAACATCTTTGTTCTTTATTGATAAGTGTTTTTTCATATTTTTGAAAGTTTTTCAAATATAGTTGTATGTTTTCCATGGTGTATGTGCATTGTATGAAATTTTGGAACTAGAATCTCTAGCAACGATAGGTGTTACTTGTACGCTTCTTTTTGTTTTATTTTTCAAAAAATTACTTTAGTTACCTTGCAAAATATTATTATTGCCTCTCAATCATTGCACAGGTGTGTCCAAATATTTTTTCTTATATTATAAATATAATTTTTGATAGATGTAAACTTTATATATATATATATATATATATATATATATATAACCTATATAGTGGAGATTAAAACACACATTCATGTTATTTGATATTTTACTAATTTTATAAATTATTATGATACTGTCACACAATTTTGGAGACTAAAATAGTAGTTCAGTTAAAAAAAAAATACTTTTTTTATGTGATCAGATGAAATTGAGTTTTGATCATGCATATATGTTATAACTTAAACTATCTCTTACTCTCCTATTTAAAATGATCCTTTTATTATTAACAAAAACTAATTTAGTTAGTTTTATATATATATGAATTTGTGTGAAGCCTTTGATACCTAAGTTTGATTCTTAATTTTTTGTGAATAGAGATTAATGATTATCTCATTAAATATGACTAGTTACTTGTATGTATCTGTGTGGAAATGGACCGTATAAGTTATATAAAGGCTTGAACTTCATAAGAAATTAAATAGTTGTGTACTTTAAATGATTAAAATTAATCTGCATTATTCATTGTAAACAAATAGAAAAGGCCAAATGGTACAAATTCATGCCGTAGATTTGATATCAAGAAAGATTGAGCACAAATTGATGCCCTGCTTTGTTGGTAAAAATGATGGAAATAGAGTATAAAAAATATAAAAGAAATATTTAAATTAAAATAGTTTGTAAGAAATATGAAATATACATTAAATTTTGATTTTTTTTTCTTTTTCTTTTGTCCCTATTTCAACTCTACCAATTAATGGGTTAGTTTCCATCCAACTTTTTTTTTATAACATCAATCCATGATCCAACTTCTTTTTTCATTTTTTGTACTGGTCCAATGATATATAAGCACGTCGTTCCAAAGTAACTTCGTTCACTAGCTAATTTTATTTGTATTGCAGGTCCTAGAACATTTACGTTTGACTTGCTGTATAACTGTATAGTTGTAATGATTCTTCGTCAAAAAATTATTTCTAAAATTTAATTGATTGCCAGATGTGTGTGTGAATGATTGATATTTTATTCAGAAGACTAGCTTGATTAATTTCAGTGTAAAGAAAAAAAAATACAACCTAAAAGCAGATTCCTTGTTACGAAAATGAAAAAATTTATTTATTTACTTTTAGTGGTGACAGTAATATTATATTGAAATTAAAAATTTGCAACTAATATTTATTAATTAAAAATATTAAAAAAAATTATAGATAAAAATCAAAGATAGATATTAAAAATTTTATAACTATTTTTTTTAATTATTGATTATCTAGCATATTTTAAATAGTTATAGTATCAATTTATAGTTATAATTAATAAACGAAATGATATATTAATTAAATAAATGTAAAGAAATAATTAAATATTTAATCCATGTTTTTGGTTGTGATAAATTGATAGCATACATAAAAAGTTGGAGAGAGTAAAAAAAGAAAGTTTAGATAAGGCGAAGGACAAGAGTGTAAATAGGAGGGAAGATGAATGGCATTTGAGGAGCGAAACTTTATATATAGGGCCAGCTGTTGCTCTCATACCACCCGACCAACCATTTTACATTTACAGTAACAGGAGTGAAATTTCGGGAGAAATGGCGATGGCTTTCAAGATGGTAACGTTACTCTAATCTGCTTATTTTATTTATTATATAACTTAATTAGCTAGTTCATTGATTATATTGATGTTGATTTGAATTAACTTCTGATCAGGCGACGACTGGAATGTGGGTTACAGATGAGTGCAAGAACTCGTTCATGGATATGAAATGGAAGAAGGAGCACAGATACATAGTTTTCAAGATCGACGAAGGATCAAGGCTCGTCACCGTCGATAAACTTGGTGGCCCCACTGAGGGCTATGATGATCTCACCGCCTCCTTGCCCACCGATGATTGCCGATACGCGGTTTTTGACTTCGACTTCGTCACCGTTGATAACTGCCGCAAGAGCAAGATCTTCTTCATTGCATGGTGCTTCTTCATCTGTTTTTCATAATTACCATTTTAACCCTCTTTTTCTTAGTACTTATCCTATGTTATATTGCTGTTGATCCGTGGTTTTATGCATACAAACAAAACAAAAGTAGCCAACCCAGTGTCTGGTGGCACTATTTTAATTATGAGCTATGTCGTCTCTAACAGTTGTAGTAATAATGTTGCATATAATGGCTCAATAATTTATGCGGAGGAAATAAAATTAAAGTTATTTTTAGGTACAATTATACGATGATTTCAGATGGTAGGGGGGGGACCCGAGTGGGGGATTGATTTGATAATTAATATTGAAGTACTTATAATATATATGAATATGATCAGGTCTCCAACAGCATCAAGGATCAGAGCAAAGATTCTATACGCAACTTCGAAGGATGGGCTCAGAAGAGCGCTGGATGGAATCAGCTATGAACTCCAGGCCACAGATCCAACTGAGATGGGATTCGATGTAATTAGAGACATAGCCAAATAGACAGACAGAGATTCAAATTAAATACGAGTGCTAAGTTTTAATCCTTTTATCTTCAGTTCAGATGTGGTTCCACGTTGAGTTTTAATTGAGAAGCTCCCATGACATGTGCTCTCCTTTCTTATCGTTTTGTATCATAGCTTTATCATCATCTAGTACTTTGCCTGGCATCTTCAATGTGATATATTATGTAAGTGGGGCATGTAATCTTAAATCACAATAATATACTATATCTAATAATGTGGTTACCCATGTATGCAATAGCTAGCTAAAACCATAAAATTATGAAAACTGTTAGTAAAAGGGTAGATCAACTTTTTATAAACTAACTTGATGTGTTAACATTGATTGATTTAATCCATTTTTTTGCATGATGTTCATTCTTAACTACGACAAATAAAAATAATAATAATTAAGGGTTTAATTTAAAATGGAAACTTCAATTAAAAATATAGCATTTCATCTTTTCAATATATTTCAGCGATAATTTTTCTGCTATTTGATTTTTAATTATTACCTTTAACGTCATGAATAACATAAAATCATTATCTCGATGGTGTTATTATTGTTGTTTTATCTGATGGTAATTTATTATAAAATCTAGGACAAAATGCAAAAACGCTCTCTACACAATTACATGCAATACACTACTCCATTTTTACTTTCACACAAATTTTTCATCAATTTATATAAATACAACTTTGAGTCTCTCTATTTTATTTTATTTATAATTTTAATCTTTTTATTTTAAAATAGATATATTTAGTTTCCTATTTTAAAAAACTTATAATTTTAATTCAAGTATTACCTTTGTCTACATTTATTTCTTTTATTTTGATTCAACTAAACTAAAGAATTAAAATATTCATTTAAGAAAGGATTCCTAGTATGGATCTAAGATCGCTATGAAGGGAGTTGTCAATAATTCACAATCAATCACAGTCACCATGTTCATCGATATCCAATTTGCATATTGGTCGCAATAAATCTTCTAATTGTCTTATAAAAAAAATCCAATAGATATTTAACTTTAAGGCTAATATGTATGTGAAAATCTTATTTATTATCAAATATATTGGTACTATTAATGTAGTCGGACCTGAGTTGTACAATTTCAAGAGATCTACTGAGTTGCCTTGATTTAGTCTCTAAATATGAAATGATTAGTCAAATTAGTACTTGAATGAAAAAAAAATCTTACATTGTGAATTGTGAATCAATGTAGTTCTATTATTAGTTGGTGTCATTTAACTTTATTAAAAGGATTGAATTGACATGTTAAGTGTTCAAACGATAGTCAACTAGTACACATACATGATTATCAATATAGAATAAAAATTATTAAAACATTAGTATAGTAATAATTATTTTTTCTCTTTCGTAAGGCTTGATAATAGGTAAGGCTTCCAGTAAATATTTAAAGATTTTATTTATTTTAAATAAGAGAGTTATATATTAGACTTTTTTTTGTAAATATATGTATTTTTTGTTTTAAAAAATTAATATCAAATATTTTTTTAGTAAATTTAAAATTTTGAGTTTTAGTTGTTTTAATCTTGACCAATTTAAATGAAAGAATAAAGAAACTTTTCACGTCTTAGATATTGTGAATGAATGTCACACTCAATAAAGGAAAGAGAAAATATAAACGCTGATCTAATTGAAAGAGTGAAACTAGTGAATGACTTAGTGCTTTGAAAACACGAATTTGCACTTTCCAGAGCATGGATACAAGAATTTGTATCTTTTTCGTTGAACGTCCGTTTGTAATGACAAACAAGTAAATTGATTTACGTGATTTAATCTCCAAGCTATATACTATTAATTTATTTATTTTTCGAACGTGTATATACTCTAATTTATGCACAAAATAAATTTAACTTTAATGTTTACATGATTTTAAACTAGTTAACCATTTTTATATTAGTATTTGATAAAATTGATTTTAAGAATTAAATAAATCACTCTAATGACGATTCCTGGTCTGATCGACCAACCCGACCCGGTTATGAAAACATCAAAAAACAATCCCGGTGAAGCTGAACTGAACAGGCCATTCAATTTGGGCTAGGCTATTCATAATGGGTCTCCAGAGGAAGCATTTGTCCAACCCAGTGTACCTAAGAAGGCTAAAATCCAACCATTTATTTTTTATTTTTTGTTGTTGAGGGTAACTGGTAACCTTTTATTTCTTTAGAGTTACATTTTTTTAAAAAGTATTGTAATTATAAGGTAGGAGGAAAAAAATTTAAAAAATCCATCTGACTTATTTCAAAATTATAATGTTAGTTTAGATCTCAAAAGAAAATATAGTGTATGTATTTATAATGTAAATAATTTTTAAGCCATTATCTAATTATAAATGGATACGTATATTATAAGTTTGATGATTTTTATTATAAGTATTTTAAAAATCATATCTACCATGACAGATCATAAAGATTAATTTTATTATCATTAATGTTTTTATATTTGTAATTCAATTATTTTTTCATAAATAATAATTTTTATTAATAAATTGTTTAACTTACAAATATTCTCTTAGACTTCTTCTATGTTGCATATTTTCTATCTATATTTAACACAAATGCAAAAATACTTAAAGCATTTTCAATAGGGATCTTGCAAAGGGATTTTAGCCTTAAGATCTGATCTTGTTAAAATCTATTATTGGAACACGATGTTAGATTTTCATGTGGAGATTCAATTTTCTTGTAAAAAAATGATTAATACCTGTATCCAATTTAAAAATGATTTTTTACTTTCTTTTTCCACAAAATTGATTTGCATCCAATTTCTATAAGACCTAAAAAATGGTTTAATGTCTCAAAATAAGACATACTATTGGAATAAAAAATGGAGAAAATTCTGAGAGTGACATAATACTGTGTCCACCAAAAAAATGATTAAGATCTCAAAATGAAATATTTCATTGGAGATGTTCTCCTAAGGAGTAATAGCTTAAATAATTAACTTTATCCAATTTTAAACACAAAAATCATAAGTAACACACCAAAAATAATATTTTTAACAAATATTAAGTAACTTATAAGGAATAATTGCTTAAATAAACAACTCTACCCAATTCTAAACAACAAAAACTAAAACAAATTTTTTATTAATAAGCAATTAGTGTAATGAAGCTAAGCAACTTTCATTGTATATACTCTAATTAGATAATGACGTAAAACTTATTATACTAGTAATTCATAAAAATTAAAATCGTCTCAAAATAATAATAAAAATAATTTTGTTACATAAAAAATTTATTTGTTTTTTTATTAATCATATAAAAAAAATTTGAGAGTGTTTTTTCTTTTGAAGAATTTACCTTAAATTTTGAAAATAATCTATAATGTTTTTATGAGTGGTTCTTAAACTTGATTTTAAATCCTATGGATAAGAATGATAAAAAAAATATGGATAAGAATTTTCTAAAAAAAATATTTTATTTTATATCGCAAAAATCATAATTAAACCTTGTTAAATAAAGTTTGTTTATTTATCTTAATATCAAAATAAAATAATACATTTTTTATGATAAAATATTCAATATTTATTTAATTAGTTAATAAAATTATCAAAGTATAGATTAATTAATTATTAATTAAATTTAAATAAATTCAATAAAGTGTAACTTTTAAGAGATAAAACCCAAAACATTTATAATTTGGCTTTGTAATCTCCAAGGTAGCCCCACCATGAATGATTGTCAAAGGCGTCCATGATTTATAAGAGAAAATTGAGAATTCTTTGATCTTTATCGGACTTTCCAGCACAGATGAACAGAATAAAAATTGAACGTGACGTCAGCATTCAACCACTTAGGACCCATAATTGCCAGTTACGGAACAACAATGCCTGTGCTCCGCCGTGATGAGCGTGGGCATCCATCTCAAGCTCAACACACGATGCTCCACTTTCTGAAACAGAATGATGTTTCCACTTTCTAAAACAATTTCTCAACCGTCTCATAGACAAGGATGCTTACAACATAAGTAGATAACTACTGACCAGTGTGTCGTTACTCATTAGAATATATGGTGTAGATTCATGAAGGGTTTTTTATTGGCTAAAATGAAGTAAAGATCATCCAATCTATGAATTGCCCCAATCCAATGTAAGATTTAATTTAAATGAGGTGATTGGGAAAGATCATTTTGTAAACTTTAAAAATATTGATAATGAAAATACGCATTTATAGGTAAAAAATTAAGTCACGCGTCATCAAAACTACCTAGTTATAAAGACAATTTTGGAAAGACATGCATTTCATCAGTCATCAATGTTTAATTAAAAAGTTAATAGGGAAGTCATTCTACTCACTTTAAAGACAGTAAGAAATAAGATAGAGGAAAAGTTTGTTTATCGGAATCTTATTAAATATCTGTAAATATAAAAATGAAATGAGATTTTTATACTCATATTTGATTGTCATGGAAGGAATCGAAGGAGGTGAGAATGTGAATTTATGCGCAATGGAAATCTAATTTTTTGTGTAAAAGTACTATTATATCATCGTTGTTAATATTCATTATCGATCACTTTTCTACTTACCTATCAATTTTATTATTCTCGTTATTGTATATATCTTGTTACAGTGTAAATTATAATTTTATTTTACATCTTTGTCTATAATTCTTTTAAGTTGCACGTAAACACGATTTATAGTTTAAAGTACATTTAATTAAAGTGATTATATTTTATTTATTTCCAATTTTTCTATTCAGGCAGATAAATAACGAGAAGTTTTTACTTTTTCTCTCTCTTCTATTTCCCCCTCTTAACATTAAACATAAAAAAATCTACTAATTTTCGCTTATTTGATATTCCCCATCTTTTCTACATATAATTACTTTTTTATATCTCTGTTTTTTCCTTACTTCTTTCTACGTTTAAATAAAGCATTATACAGTAGTGGTTTATATGGTTCAAGGGTTAGCCGGTCTAATAGAAATTAAATTTTTGGTATTAATATATATTAAAATTATTTTAAATACATCTAATAGCATAAAAATGTTGTTGTAAATTAAAATTTATATTCTGGCATTTATAAAATGCAGAGAAAACGCCCTTTGTTAATAAATTACGAAAATAAAATATAAATAGAATAAGTGCATTTTACTACAAGATAAAAAAAAACATTGAACAAATTATTACTAGTAAATATGATATTGTTTTTTTATCATGAATAATTCAATATTATGATGATATTTGATAAGGAACATTTTTTTTACAATTAAATTACTTCCTTGAGAATGAGATTCTCAAGAATAAAATTTATATTTTTTTATAAAATATGTTTGATTTGTTATCATTTAATGTAAGTTTTCTAGAATAATTTATCTATTCCTAATGATAAAATTTGTATTCCTAAGTTTGATAAAATATATTGTATTATTTAAAATAATAAATAGAAACATTAATAAATGTATTATCAACTTGATAGTAATAACAGGCATATTGATGATAGTAGCAGTGCAATCATAGCTAGCAATAACGACACTAATAACAAATACAATGTCAATATGTCATGCTTACATTGTAATTAATTAACCAACAGTAGTATATAATCAATTATACTAATATTTTTTATTAATATAATGCATCATACTATTAAATTTATTATTATGTGTATATTAAGTTGAATACACCATTAAAACAAAGTTTAACAATTATTTTTCTTTTCTGTTAATATATGAGTTGTTCTTTAAGTGTTGCCTTTGTAAAAGAACAAGTTTTTTTTTTTTTTTATACAAGTTCGTGGCGGAGAAAAAGATCGAAGAAATTAGTGTTTTAGATAGATAAGAGTTGAAAATTACATGAACAATTTTATTGTAATATGTCAATAAAAACATTATTAGGCGAGGCTACAAATTCTCATGCACGGAAGCGAAGTGCGTGAAGTACATGGGAAGGTGAGAAGATAACTCATAGTACATTCATGATATGGGGTTTCATTGAGTAAAACCAAGAATTCAAGATAAAATAGTGAATATATTTTCTCATCTAAATACAAGAGATTGACACACAATATCCTGTGAATACTAATAAATTACTCCTAATAAAAGGATTACTAGTATATAGTGACATTATTAAATACTAGTATAGCAATGCATTAGAACAGTAAATAAGTCGTCATATATAGTGACATTATTAAATACTTATCGGAATGAGAACTTCATTCTTTTTAAATAAACTTTATTAACGAGCATTTAGGGGCATAATCAATGACACTCAATAATTAATAAGGATTTAGGGGTGAGTTATTAATGCACCCTTAATAATTTAATAGAGTTAGAAAATGGTAAAGTAATGAGTGTAAAGATAAGAGAAGTAGCAGGAGATGTGATGAGTCATGAGTGTGAAAAAAGCTCGAAACACTCAAAGAAATTTGAATTAATATCTAAACAAGACTCATTAGTAAATTTTAAAATAATAGATAACCTCACAGTTGAAGAATGTAGGAACAAAAATCTTATAAAAACGTATTCATTAAAGATTACTAATAAAGTGTAAAGACACATTTGGGTTAACATTCTTTCACGATTCAATTTTTTTTTCGCGTAGTAAAAATACAACATTATTTTTTAAGATTTAAATGGAGTATATGTGTATAATGTACAAGTATTTTATGTTATCAACTAATTAGTCATTAAGTCACTATATATTTTTTGTTTCTTGAAATTATTCTTAATATCAATTAAAATATAAAATACAAAATACTTAAATACAATTATGTGTGTGTAACTTCATCTTAACAATTATTGCTAATTCTAATTACAAAAATAAAATGATAATTTTGATTGGAAGAAACAACTATCTAATTTTTATCCAAAGTACTTAAGCCTTTCCATGGACCGTACTAGAATAGTTAAGGCATAATCAGGGAATCCCATGCCAGCGCTTAGAATAGAACCAAGGTTATCCAATTCTGCAAACCGTGCAATTAAAGCACAGAAAGTGAACATGGACCATGCACATTCCACACCATGAAATTCATAGCATCATTCGCCAACTTTTGTTATCCCACGACCCTGTGTGGGCGTGTACATATTACTGTATAATGGAGATCGTTACTTTAGAGTATGTGTAAGTTGAAGAAAAAGAGAGACAAAAATATAAAAGAAAAAGAATAAAATTACAATAAGTAATTAAATTTAGAGTTTTAAATAAATAATTAATGACACTTAAGAATCCAAATGCCGGTTTGCTCGACCATTGATCCTGTATAATTTATGTCATTGAGGAGTTAGTTCATGGTGACATGAAATCGATTTTTTTATATAAAATATTAAAATTTTTCCAATTTAAAAAACTGATTAAAATCATAGTTGAAAATGTATTAATATAAGAAAATGGAAGAACTGATATAGTGACGGAAAGGGAGAGAAATAGGAAGCTTTGGACGTAAAAGAATGTTGTAGATATTTTATTTATATATATATCAGTCCTCACTGTGACATCTGGTATTGCAAATGGCTAACATTATGGTGAACGCTGCTCCTCCCACTCTACTACTTTCCTGCAACTTGTTCTTATTGTTCATTATTCTCTTTAGTTTTCTCCCACAAAGCATAGCGCTGCAGTATCAAGTTTCGAAAACATTCATCTTCAGAATCGATTCAGAATCGAAGCCGTCAGTTTTCCCCACACACTACCACTGGTACACCTCCGAGTTCGCGGACCCAACCCGCATCCTCCATCTCTACGACACCGTTTTCCATGGCTTCTCCGCAGTGCTCACCCACCAACAAGTCGCTTCTCTCGGCCAGCACCCCTCCGTCCTCGCCGTCTTCGAGGACCGCCGCCGCGACCTTGACACCACTCGCTCCCCTCAGTTCGTTGGCCTCAGAAACCAGCGCGGCCTGTGGTTCGAAACTGACTACGGATCCGACGTCATCATCGGAGTGTTCGACACTGGAATCTGGCCGGAGCGCCGCAGCTTCAGCGACTCCAACTTGGGCCCCATTCCTAAACGCTGGAAAGGAGTTTGCGAAAGCGGCGTGAGATTCTCTCCCAGTAACTGTAACAGGAAATTGATCGGTGCCAGATTCTTCTCCAAAGGCCACGAGGCAAGCGGCACTTCCTTTAACGACACCGTCGAATTCCGTTCGCCTCGAGACGCGGATGGCCACGGAACCCACACGGCGTCCACCGCGGCGGGCCGTTACGTTTTCGAAGCCAGCATGGCCGGCTATGCTTTTGGAGTCGCAAAGGGCGTGGCTCCCAAAGCAAGACTAGCCATGTACAAGTTGTGTTGGAAGAATTCCGGTTGCTTTGACTCTGACATTCTCGCGGCCTTTGACGCCGCTGTGTCCGACGGCGTCGACGTCATTTCGATGTCCATCGGCAGCGGCGGCGGCGGCATTTCCTCCCCTTACTATCTTGACCCCATTGCGATCGGGTCTTACGGTGCAGTTTCAAGAGGCGTGTTTGTGTCTTCTTCGGGTGGAAACGACGGGCCCAGTGGCATGTCGGTGACCAACGTCGCTCCGTGGTTGACAACAGTCGGAGCAGGCACCATTGATCGTGATTTTCCGGCGGAGGTTATATTGGGAAACGGACGAAGACTCTCCGGCGTATCTCTGTACTCCGGAGTGCCGTTGAAGGGGAAAATGTATCCCTTAATATACCCCGGAAAATCAGGGGTTCTGACGGATTCTCTGTGCATGGAAAACTCATTAGACCCTGAACTGGTAAAAGGGAAGATAGTGGTTTGCGACAGAGGAAGTAGTCCGAGGGTTGAGAAGGGGTTGGTGGTGAAGAAAGCCGGTGGTGTGGGAATGATTCTGGCTAACGGAATATCCAACGGAGAAGGTCTTGTTGGGGACGCTCATCTTCTTCCCGCGTGTGCACTTGGTGCTAACTTTGGCGACGAAATCAAAGAATACGTAAATTTCTCCGCGAACCCCACGGCTACAATTGATTTCAAAGGCACCGTGGTGGGAATCAGACCGGCACCCGTTGTGGCGTCGTTTTCGGCGAGGGGGCCCAACGGGTTGAGTTTGGAAATACTTAAACCGGATTTGACGGCACCGGGGGTCAACATTCTGGCGGCCTGGACCGGTGCGGTTGGGCCTTCTGGGCTGGACTCCGACACAAGAAGAACCGAATTCAACATATTGTCGGGCACCTCAATGGCGTGTCCTCACGTGAGTGGCGCAGCGGCGTTGTTGAAATCGGCGCACCCTGATTGGAGCCCCGCGGCCATAAGGTCTGCCATGATGACAACCGCCACGGTTTTTGACAACACGAACGCTCTTATGATTGATCAAGCCACTGGGAATGGTTCCACGCCTTATGATTTCGGCGCTGGCCATCTCAACCTCGCTCTCGCAATGGACCCTGGCTTGGTTTACAACATTACCCACCATGATTATGTCACCTTCCTCTGTGCAATTGGTTACGGGCCCAGGTTGATTCAGGTCATTACCGGATCGCCGCCGAATTGCCCGCGGAGGAGGCCCTTGCCGGAGAATCTCAATTACCCGTCGTTTGTGGCGGTCTTGCCGGTGTCGTCGTCGTCGTCGTTGTTGAGCAAGACGTTCTTCAGGACGGTGACGAATGTGGGCCCGCCGAGTTCGGTGTATCGGGTGAGGGTGGAGACGCAGGCGGAGGGGGTGGTGGTGACGGTGAGGCCGTCGCAGCTTGTGTTTTCGGAAGCAGTTAAGAAGCGGAGTTTCGTGGTGACTGTGACTGCGGATGGACGAAATCTGGAGCTGGGTCAGGCCGGGGCGGTGTTCGGGTCGCTTTCGTGGACGGATGGGAAGCACGTGGTTCGGAGCCCCATAGTGGTTACTCAAGCTCAGCCGCTTTAATTTTTGCGAAACTTGCGCTCAGGCACTTTTAATCGATGTGGCCCTTCGTCAAAGGTCAAACAGGGGATCCGCATGGGACAACAAAGATGCCTTATAGTTTCTTCTTTTCTTTTTCTAGTTTTTTTTACTTTTACATGCCGCTGTGTCTCTTTCGAACGCCTCTCTCATCAAGAATGTGGCAACGTTCAAGTTATGAGTAGGCGCAGAAGTTGTTTTGCGCTTTAGTTATAGCGTGAAATAGTTCCATTTTTTCCTTTTTTTTTTTGGGTTTCCTTTAAATTTCATTGTGTATGTTATACGCTAGAAGCTTATTTATACTCCATGTAACGAACTTAATTTATATATGTAATCTCAGTTAAGATTAATGCGTACTTGTATCACTTGTCACCAAATTATACATTGTGTTTGGAGGTAGTATATTGTTGAGCCAAAAATCGAAATGCACGGTAAATAATATGAATTATATTTTAATGAGTATATTATTATTTTAAATTATTATAAAACATAAAAATAAATGTTTGAGTTTTGAGCCTTACATTAAATTTCATAAAATGGGTTTAATATGGATTAATGATTTTTACTTCCTAAATTATTTTAAATATCTAATCAAATAATCTTCATTTCTCTCTATTTTTCTTTATCATATCATATCAACTATCATGTGTATATATATATATACCTGGCTAGAAGGGTTAGGGTACTGGATCCTAATCTTGATAATGAGTGTTCTGATTCATTTTTCTAATAGACATAAGTTTGTAGTAGCATGCTTGAAATGGAAAAGAAGGCAAGGATTGAGGACTGCAAGATAAGTCAACCTTTGACATTGGGTATGATGATTGATGAAGCACATGGAAGTGCTTGTGACTCTATGATGGAAAGCAACCTTCCATTGGCCCCAATCGGAAAGCAAAAGTAATCGACAGAAAACCTACAAAGTAATTGATCAGATCCACCTTTTTCTTCCCATAAGGGACAGAGGGTGAGAGGGGTGACCTTGTGGATCACAAAATAACCTTCACCAATGAAACCAATTAATTTTGTAACACATTCACTGTAATTCTCTCTCAGTTATTGAATATATATATGGATAAAAGAAAAGGGACTACAGGAGTGGTGTGGTGAGGGGTACCTATGACTCGTATTATTTCTAGAATGACAGTGATAAAAGTGGTGCCAACAGATGCCCTTGCAATTTGCATGCAGCATGTCATTAACCTAATAGGCGAAGCAAAATTATGCAAATTAAGAGAATTCCTTAAGAAGTGGTCCCTCAGGGAGTAAGGGAGTTGATTTAGTTCTCACACAGTTTCATCATGTAGCAATTGAGGAGACAATGAAGCAAACTTATGAGAATTGCGTGCATACATATATATATATAAGTGATAGCTAGTTAATTTTTAAGAATTGTGGGATAATTGTACGTAAGACATATTTTGAGTTTTTAAGAATTATATCATTAACCAGTAAAAAAAATTGTAAATCCTAAATAATATTGTAAGATTCACCGAAAATAAGTTAATTACATTTTCAGATATGTTCTCCGTAATTTTTAGGTGCAGCAAGTGGAACGAGACAAAAAGACGAACGAATGAAAGAAAATATATATGTGAGGATGATAGATGAAAAATAGCCTGCTGGTGCTGGATAAGAATAGCTAATAAGATTCGAGTAGCAAGCTATACATGATAGATGAACACAATTGATCCCTTGGAGCTGGCAACATATTGATTTAATATCAGCACATGAACAGAATTGCTTGTTAGAGCTCTCCATGTTCACTGCCCAATCTCGTCAATTTTTGTTCGTCTTTGGTAATGCAAAGGATCAAATGATTAATGGCCATGCATGCTTTGAATGGGAAAGCTCTATCTTGCTCTTATCTAATGTAAATTATGGTTTCATCTTTTATGTTGTTGGTGGTGGTGCGGACTGACAGTAGAATTTTGGGAAAAAGAAAAAAGACCAACGAATGAAAGAAAGTATATGAGAGGGTGACCTAGAATGGGTTAGAAAATGAAAATTGATTAGCCTGCTGCATAAGACTAACTAATAAGATTCTAGTAGCATTAATTTAATATGAACCCAATTGATCCTCTAAATTGCTGTGTCGCAAGCTTCTTAGGGCTCTCCATGTTCACCGCTCAATCTTGTCAATTTTTGTTTGTCTTTGTTCTGGAAGCTCCTTTGGTAATGCAAAGGATCAAATATTGGCCATGCATGCTTTGACTGAGAAAGCTCTATCTTGCTCTCATATATATTTGGGTAAGTATATGTGGTATTGTTATTGGCAATAAAATTTGAATAAAATCCACTCTAGTTGAATAAAAAATTATGAAGTTTTCATCGAACTAATTCAGGATGCCATGCTATTGCTTATAAATAGCACATGTACGCATACTGCATAAGGAAGGAATTTGAATGCTAACTTGTTGCGTTGAGATTGTTTGAGAAGTATTTCAGCAAATTATACTTTAAAAAAAAATTAAAAATTATAATTTACTAAAATATTTTTTTCTACAAAACACTAGGTTTTTTAACAGCACTCTACAGGAATTCTATTTAGATAGGAAACATTTCCAGGAGAGAATAAATGTACAGTGAAACTAAACATAAAAAATGAAATCATGTTACTATTAAATGTTAAATACGAGTCTTTGTTATATGCTATAATTAGCATTATAATTAAGCATGTATAGACTTATTTATTATCGTTTGACCAAATAAGTAATTTTCAAAGTGGTTAACAGGAATGTACAAAAATTTCATACTTATTAAATTTAACATTATTATAAATATATTGAATTTAAGAAATTCATACAACCATGCAATATTCATGAGATTTAATGCAATCATCAATAATTAGTTAAAAATTACATTGCATCACAGTATAAATTATTTACCAAAAATATAAAATATAAAAAATATAATTTATATATTTAAAATTTTTTTTATTATGAATTTTAATTATAACATAGGAGAGTCCTTGTAGTTTATTCTAAATATTTTTGAAAATAAATTTATATTCATTAGTGTTTATTATGAACTTTAATTATAACACAATAATATAATTTATATATAATTATTTATTTATTATAAATTTATATAAAATGAACATTTATAATGTGGATTGCACATACTAAAATATTAGTTACAATAATAAATGTGAAATAGTTGTTTTTTTTTTTTACTAGTGGAAATCAAACTCAATTACCAAGGATTTTTATTATAATTTATGCATACTATTTAACCAACTAAGTTAAACACCCTATTACTAATATCAAATATTTGTGATTTATAAAAAGTAATAAATTGTGTATTTTGTCATTATAGTTTTTAAGTAGTATAATTTATAAAACATAAAATCATTAGGCCCAGAAAAAGCTGAGAGCCTACAGGGACTTTATGAGCCATACCTTCTTGCCGGCCCAAAGGCATAATAACATGTTCACTTCGATTTTACGTCTATGCCCATTCTCGTTCAGCTCCCTACCCAAGGGCAGCTAACAGAATTGTAAGATAGTTAGATTTAGTTGTATTAGTTGAAGTTAGATTCAGTTAGTTGTTAACTGTTTGTGTTAGTTTGACAGAAATTAACCAAAAATAAAATAAATAAAAAATTGACATGTTGTCTCTGTAAACAAGCATGTTGTACTACTTCGCCAAATATACTTTTGAGTTTGGAGGCGAGCAACAAAACAAAACAAAACATGATCTCAAACTGATTTTACTTCAAACATACTTTTGGATCCTTCCACTTGAAATCCAAACATACCTTAAGTATGCAGACAATGCACATTCCATTTATCGTAATAGAAATGACAAGGACTGCCTGAAGCCTTCCATTACAGGCCTGAGCTCACTTAAAGTGCCTTTCTAACTTATCAAGCCCAACTTGTAGGCGTGGTTAGCTTTGGACTGTTGTCTCCTGTTCCTCCAAGTTCCTCCAAGTTGCTTCCTACACCCCTTTTTGACTTTCAGAATTACCCATCCAAAATATAAAATTACATTCCGGATTGATTACAGATCTTAGCTTCCAGAATGACCAATCTAAAAGATACAAAAAAAAACATTCCAAAAATGATACAGGAAGAAACTTGGAGGTGCAAGAAGCAACAACTTTAGGTTTGGGATCATCTCATCTCAAAAGGCTCTATGTTTAACGAAATAATTTTAAAAAATGGCCTATGCAGGTTTTAAATCTGCGACTTTCTTGTTATTAGCACGACATTCTAACCAATTGAGCTAATAAACCAATTATATTAAAAAAATAATTAATGTTGCTATATAAAACACTAAAATTTCTAATGTATATTTAATACACATATAAGTTTACATAATAAATTTTATAACAATTAATTTTGATCTAATAGTGTATTTTTTTACATATATAAATTTTAAATAAAAATCATAGATTTAATAAAAAATTATATATGTAAAAAAATACATTATTAGATCAAAATTAATTGTTACAAAATTTATTATGTAAATATATATGTGCATTGAATATATATTAGAAATTTTAGTGTTATATATAATGATATTAATTATTTTTTAACATAATTGACCTATTAGTTTAGTAGGTCAAAGCGTCGTGCTAATAACATGAATAACGGATTGACAATCTCTATGACCCATACGGATTGGGGATTCGTATGGTCCATATTGATTGACTACGGATTGACAATCCGTATCAGCTATGCGTAAGAGTATTTTTATTTTTTCTCTCTCATTGTTGGGTGTATGAAGATATGTGCGGGTGCAGAAAGAAAATCCCTAAGAGTAATGAAGGTTCAAAGGCCCAAGTATCTTTTGGGTCCCTGCCCATATTAACAGACTAATTAATCCACAGGTTATGGAATAATAAAAAGTCCACAGGTTAATTGATTTAGGATGGTGGTGTGATGCCATCATCCCAGTTTTGTCCAGCTTAGTGAGTCTCTGCTGAATCCCGATATTATCAAGTTGGAACTTCAGTACCCCAAACATCGTTTTCTTCATAAAACACACCATTCCACACGGAATTGACAAAATTAACGAAACTCTATGGGAAATAAATGGAAAAGTTGTTAGTTCGTCTATAGAGTACTTAATGTTTTGGCAATATGACCCGAAATCCACATCACATCAACATCTAATGGCGACTGTAATTATGTCAAAATCGATTGATTGTGCTAATTGGTATAAGGCTAAGTAAGACTATATTTAAAATTTGTCAAACTCAACCGTGGCCATTGGCTTATGGGCAAGTTGTTATTGTTAGGTCTTGACTTATCTTGCTTCCAAAGCTTAAGGCATGTGGCGAGCCTGAGGGAATTGGGGCACACCATCTTAAAGTGAGATCTTGCCCAAGAAATTGAAAATAGTCTCCCAATTAATACTCTCAATCTTATCTTTTTAATTTTATTATTATTATTATGTTTTGTGAAAGAATCAGTTCATAAATTAGTTTGTGCCACCGATTTCAGAGATGCGTGAAAGTGAAGAAACTCAGAAAACAAATCCATTAAATTGTAGCTTACCGTTTAAAATGTCATTATCATATTTAAGCTCATCGTTGGTATGTCTTGGAACTTTTAGTTTAATTGTAGGATAAAGGGCCCAACAGCATGTGATGACAATGTCATGTCTAAAAGATCATTCAACAAACTTCCAATCATGGCTAATATTATATTGCTTGAAAGATTTCAGAAATTTAGAAATCTTGGTATTTTTCTAAATGGATGTTTGGTAAAATGTTCGCAGGAAAATTCATCCTTGATACTTATGCATCATGCAATGCAATTATCATTCTCTAAAAAAGCACCAGCAGAAATACCCCAAGAAAACATGGAATAGCTTCCAATTATATAAACACACTCAAATTAATCCTCGGCCAGGTCAAGTATTTAATCCAAGAACACCAAATTAAAAGGGAAGTGTCCTACGGTCTGTTGTAGGAAGAATAGAAGTTACTACCTTTATTTTGTTTTTATGAAAATTGTTTTTTCATATTGTATGCCCCTTGGTTAGAGTGATTCTTAATTTGATCTGGCATTGTCAATCATAATCGGTGCTAGAAATACAACGGTGAATATGAAGTCAAGTAGTCAACTGTCATGAAACTAAAAGTTTTCTTTAATTTGTTAATATGAGCTAAATTTAATCTAATTACCACACAGAAACACTTTATGCACGTACGAGCTCTTGTTGAAGAGCTTGAACATACATTAGTGCCAGAATTTTTTTGGTTCCCCTGTAATGCATATATATTTCTTCGATCTCTTGAAATACTACGTACTAGCACTCACCTTTTTGTATAGTTATTTTTTTTCTTAATCTAAAAATTTCTTCGAGTAGAGAATAAAAAAGTTGCCAAATAAAGAAAGTTAATTATAAGAGAATTCATGTGATACGAGTAAAAAAATTTGCTCCATTACCTAAGGACAATAATGTGTAAAGGCTGACAACAATGTAACCCGTGCTTTCATTGCTTGCTTCTCTTACAGTCCTACATATTGAGTATTAACTAACTAACAAATTAACAACAACCTTGCTTGCCAATCAAAATAATAATAATAATAATGTCTTCCCATAAAGGTATTTTAATTAATCTCATAATGTCATTGAAGACTCAATTAAGAATGTTTGGTAAAGCATATGGACAGCAAATTCAAGTCGTGCATGTCGCAAGAGTGAATTCCAAATTCATCGCCTTGCCCTTTATAACAAAAAAGGGTGGGTGCTCACAACTTCACCCAAATCACCCATCTCATTATGTCTTCGTTTTACAAAACTGCCTACTCATTTCTTACCTTCTCAGTATGTTTTGTCCCCCAATTAACAAAATGAAAAGTGTTTCCGAATAAACCGTGGAAGAAAAAGTTTTTAGATAACATGGCATGATGTATTATTGATGTAACTCAAATCTAGCCTAAACCAATATGACCAAACCAAATTGTAGGAGGATTGAGGGAGGTTCGGTCAAATTAGTGTGTAAAAGAAGTTTCAATTTCAAAAGGACCTTGTCCATTCGTTATTGCCAGTGGGCCACAACTTTACCCATACCTGATCTAAGGAGATCCATAACATAAAATAAGTCGTGTAGGTTATTTAACGATAATGTTGGCAATATATATGCTGGTGAGACTGGTGAACAAAAATAGAGACAAAATGAGGCTTATGTTAGTAAGAGGGCAGAGGATACAATAATTCACCGACATGATATAATATGGCTGATGGATAATTTTATTTTTTAAGAATAAATTTAATTAAAATTTGTGTATATCAAAAAATATCTATTAAAAATGCCAATTTTTAAAATGAATTTCAACATTTAAAAAAATAGTTTTTTGACTCTGATAAAACTTACCCGAATTCATTCTATAAAGAGGGTACAATAATTTCAATTTATATATAAAAAAAAGACAGAGCAAAAAAATAGGATATATGGCTAAGTTCCGTTTGATGAAAGAGATGGATAGTTGACTGATAAAGGACTACATGGGATTGATGGGATGATGGTTTAGTGATGTCTCACACACACACACACACCAATCACCATCACCATCACCAAATCCAAGCAATTAACCGCTACCTAACAATATGGGAATCCATGCCTAGCTGCCGCACACTATCATATCCTTCAATTCCCCTTCTACACACTTTATATATTGTGCTAATGGCTTTTCTTTTCTCAAAATTTATTCATGAACACTGAAAACTAATCTACGATTATTATAAAGAAAAGGATACCCATTAAAAGAGAAAAAGAACATAAATATAGTGTCAATTAAGAAAAAAATTAAAAATATATCTATTGTATATATCGAGAGGACATATTTTACAGAAAAAAAATATTTTATATGAAAATAAAATAATAAATCTAAATAATTATATATAAAAAATTAAGATTTAATATAAAAATTATATAATTTTTTAATATTTACATGACATTAAATTTTAATGTCTATGTTTAATTATAGAGTAAATTACACTCGCACTCCTTGCATTTTGCTCAAATTTCACCTAATACTTTTCCATTTGTTCACATTACTTTTACCATCTCTATTAACACCGTTAATTAACATCAATTGAAATATATGAGCAGACAAAATTGTACTTACATTTTAGTTGTAAAACCTAAATTATCCATTCCCAATTAGTTTCAGAATTTAGGATTCACGTTTTATTCATCTTCATCATCATTCGTGAGTATTGTTCATCTTCCTTTTGTTGGCGAGTTCTTCTTCAGCGTTCAAGAGGTGCAAGTTCATCTTTCTCTCACGAAGTTCACATTCCATTCTTCTTCACCATTCTTGTTCCAATTCGCGAATTCTCCATTGTTCCTCTTCTAGTTCGCAACGTTCATGAGCACATTTGTTTGTCTTCCTTTTCGATGTTCACGAGCGCTCTGTTCCTCTTCCTGTTCCACGATTTCTGTTCACGGTGGGGTTATGTTTGTAAGTGACCACTAGACCTTGTACATAGGTTACTTTTTAATATTATTTTTTTAATTTTGATTATTTATTGTTACCTATTTCTGAATGGGGTTTTAATAGAGGACCAGTTTGGGACTACGTATGATTTTTAAAATCATTTGTTTATTATTGTTGATTAAAATAGTGTTGATGTTTGAGACAACAGGAAACACAATGGATGAACTGAAAATCATTTGTTTATTATTGTTTATTAAAATAGTGTTGATGTTTGAGATCACATGAAACACAATGGATGAACTAAAAATCATTTGTTTATTATTGTTGATTAAAATATTGTTGATGTTTGGGACTATAGGAACACAATGGATGAACTAGAATACATAGAATAGATGATTGTGTGAACAACATTGCTAATAATTTAAACTTGTCACCATGTCACTCTTTTATTTTATGATTTTGTTGTATTGCTAATGGTAAAATTCTCCCCTTTAAAACTGATCATAATGTACTGAAAATGTTTGTTGAGAATCAAAAGTCGATTTATATGTATATTAGTAGAACAAAAGATGAGAAGAAAATTGTTAACACTGCGTACCAACAAGTGGGTTTATGTCCAACAAAAAGTTGAATTTACGTCTAACTACACACAAAAATAAAAAAAAAGTAAGAGTATTAAAATATTTTCAGGTTAAGAGAAAGAAGATTAGAATATTTTAGACATAATTTTTTATTAAAAATTATGCGACCAGCTTAATTTCTGTTAGATTATTAAACAGTATTTAGGAATGAGTGAACCTAGGTGTAATATGAGTTAAACAATTAAAATTTTTTTTTTAAGGTAAAAAAAAGAAAAGATATCAAATAAAATTTAAATAAAACATGTGAATGTAATTTACTCTTAATTATATAATTCATATTTAATCTTCTTCTTAATCTTATATAAAATATATTAACGTCTGTAAGATATATCTTCTATGGCTATATATAACTGTACAACTATCCATATATCATTTCTCGTGTCTTGCCTATCTCCATCTCTCTTCTCTATTCTTGTGGTGCTTATCTAAATCTCCTTCTCATGATTTTAATATCTGACATGTCACCTAACTTTGTGAACTTTTCCTACCAGCTACGTTTTTGCTAGCTTGCGCCTAGTGCCAATGATCCTGCATCTATAAACCCTGTCACTGTCACGATTTGGTAGACGGAGGCCCAGCTGTGGCCCAAGTGATTTGAAGAGTTTCTCTAGCAAGACCCACAGTAAATAATGCAATAAAATTGATCACTACATGGAGAAGTAAAGTCATCAGAGTTTTAATTTACCGGTGATCTTTAGCATGAGATGTTTAAGATTTGACTTGATCTTGACTTATTTATTATAAAGATTAAATTAAATTTTTTTAAAAAATTCGTTTAAATAAATAAGTTAAACTCAGTTTAAAAAAAAATCTATTAAGTCTATGAGATTTGTCTATTCAAAATATATATATATATATATATATATATATTAAAATTTAAAAATAATATATTTATTTTTTTAAAAATATTTTTTTCTTATTATAAAAGTAGATGATCAATTACTTTAAAAAATTATCTTAAAATCTCATAAAATAATTATTATTTATTTAAAAATATAAGTAAGATATTGAGACATTTTCTGTTTAAAAATTGTTTCTTTAATTTTTTTAAATTAATTTAAAATACTTCATAAAATTAAATTTTTTATTAAAATAAATTTTTTAATAAGTTCGTAGACTAAATCAGATTTTTAAATAAATTAGATCAAACCTAAAAAAAGCTTATAACAGATAAATAGTTCAAATCAAATTTTATATTTTTTAATCAGACCAAGACTAAGGCTAAGCCTAATCTAGCCTAACCTGACACCACCCTAATCAAATGTAATTATATAGTTAATAGTAGTGAAGCAACAATAACTTCAGCTTTGTCATCACCTTTTTCGTGTTTTCAAAATAAATAATGACTATACTAGCCAACTAGAAACAAGAGAATATAGATAATCTTCTCCATAAATATTTATATAAAAAAAACAAATAAGATAAAATGAACTGAAACTTTCATATAAATTAAAATCAATTTATATATTTAATTTTTATAAAAGTTATTTTTATTTCATTTCTCCAAAAATTAAGATATATAATTTGTCATCTGATGCAAGGCCTTCGGGCTCTCCTTCTTTTTAATGATATGGAATCTTTACCCAAAAAAATTCTATAACTGCTTCTTGAAAAGTTTACTCTAATCAAATTGTTATTTATGATCAAGAAAAGGAACTTGTAAAATAATTTCAATAAGAAAATTTCGTGCATTTAATATCAATCTGGCAGGAAGGGTTGGGATGTTCTTTTCAGTCCCTGAAAAGTAGTCACGTTTGGCAACAATGTATTTGTTCATTGCATCATATACTTTGACAGTTTTTAGTTCATTGTTCAGGACGGGAAAGGGAACTGAAATAAAATCCGCAACTGATATTTATTGAGGATGGTTATCCAATTTGCCCAATTGATCCTAGCCTGGTCCCAGATCGTAGAAATATTTGGTAGCATTACAAAGCCATAGGCCTCCCAAAGTTGCAATATTTTTGTCTTTTCCCCCAATCTCTCTCTCGGGGTGAAATGTTATATCAATTATTTGTTGGTTTTGTAATTATTACTTTATAGACCTTGCCTCTTTTTTTCCCATCAAGTTACGTCAATATGCGAATTACAACTTTTAATCCAACTCTATCTATAAATTGGGTTGATTTGGTTTTTTAGTTGGGTAGTCTTCTTTAAATAAATAAAAACAAAGAATGCGTTGAGTCGTGAGTTGAGAACTTTATTAGCCAACAAAATTCAACCCAATTTATGTATTATTTTATTTGTTTAAATCATGTTTTCTTGTCTTTTGTGTGGCCAATTAATATGTTTAAATGAAATCATTATAGTAATGTTGACATTTTGATAAAAAAAAACAAAAGAAAAATTAATGAAATATATTATGGACCGCTGTGGTGATTAATAAGAAATCGATAGATCAATTAGATGGTGAAAAAAAAATCATTGTAATAAATTTATGCGTGTCTGTGTCACGTTTTTAAGTTATTTTAAAATTATGCTACTACCTGGTCCCTTTTAATTAATACACACCTTTCAAAAATAATTTATAATTTAGTTAATAATATTAATTTGTTAAAAATTTGTATTATTTTTTAAAAAATATTTCCATAAAATTAAGGAATTAACATCTTTCATCTTATATTTTTTTTTATACCAGCAGACCTTTAGATCAAATCTCTAACCATATATATACGTGACGGAGATATGACTATTTATTAATCATACCTAACTATGTTTATTAACATTTGTTTGCTATGTGAGTTCAATTTTTGTTAATGAAGAATGTTTTTCTCACTAAATCCTACCTAAATAACTACTTTAATAAACTAATTAATTATAAAATAAATATTCAAAAAATAATAATTATAAAGAACTAACCTAGAGTAATTCAATCAAACATGTTTATGAAGTTGGAAATGTTTATTTATTTATATTGATTTATTTTTAAAATATAATATTCTCATAAATATTTTTTAGTTATGTTACTCTTTGATTCACAACAAACTTATATTAATTTTTTAGAAATATTTATGTTCACCAAACATATTTTAGTTATTTCTATAAATCATGATTCTAAGAATTAAATTGTTTTCCTTATACTAGATGTTCCCTTAAGGTTTAACTTTATCGTGTGTGCTTCTTATATATTTATATGTCCGGAATGAGGAAAAATTCAAGTGCCACTAACACACCTCTATTAACACATCATTTTTCATTAGTTAAAATTTATTCAAATTGATCAAAATTTGTGATTTTTAATAAATAATAAAGAAAGAACAAAAACTTGTTGTTAATATTTCTCTTCACGATAAAATTATTGTTCAGGACTCTTAAACCGCTATCAATAGAAACCTTCATTGTCATTCGCATATTGCCCCTATTTAACCACTTTATCCTTGTTTCGCTCTCCATTTTAAACACCGAACAACTAACATGCTATCATCATTAACCAAATCTTAGATCTTCATCTCTAGTGCTGTTAACTGTCTTCATATCATGATTTTGTGTTCACATTAAACACCAAAACATTATTTAAATCATCAAAATTAAAAGACTTAACAAACTTACAGGAAAATGAGGACACAAAAAATTACTTAAAAGGATTAAATTGAAGAAAAAAAAGTAGAAGAAGAACATCACAAAAAAAACTTAAAATACTAAATTGAATAAAAAAAATAGAAGACTAAACTTAAATCTAAACTCAAAGAATGAAATTCATAATTATCTCATAAATATTATGAGATAAATGCAGGAATAATTTATAATTTTTACTAATTTATAGCCCAGTTTTGTGGTTAATGTATAAAATAGTTAAAAATTAAATGGATAATATACATGATTTAATGTATGATATACATGATTTCTCAAGTTTTTTTTTTCCTTTTTTGAAAAACATGTCAAGGGAGTTATAAAAGTAATCATATTCACTTTGAAAAAAAAACAAATTTATTTTATTTTAATGATCATGCATTAACCGTTTTAATTATCACAAAAAATCAACAAACTTATTATCCATACTAAGTTACAATTGAATGATGACATAATTTTTTTTATTATATATTATATTTATCGTTATTTTGTAGGTTGATGAATCATGTAAACCTAATTAATAGCAAAAAGAAAGAAAATGAAGAAAAAAGTCATTAATACAAATTCTTGCTAACTAGTAGTGTCGTTTAGGGCAAAGCAATCCCATTAAGGACACTGGTTAAGAAATTTTAAAAAATAATATGTAAATATAGGAGAGTAAAAAAATCATAAGAAATATAATTTTGCACTTTTCAATAAAAAAAATTTCTATTCTTAATTGTTTAACTAGTGTCCCTTAAAGCCTACTCAAAATTTAAATTAATGATTTTTTTACAAATCTTAACAATTTAGTGTTACTTAATCATGTTTCTATATACACACAATATGTGTGCGTTGCCATTTATCAGAGCAATTTCTAATCATATACAAACTTTTTTAGTGTTACTGATTAATTTTTAGTAGTAGAAGATTCAAATTTTACGATCCCTCCTTTCCTTTTCAGTTCACTACCCCTCCACACATATATTAAGAGAAGGGAGTGGATCAAAGTACATCAAGCAATTGATTTTTTTTCTTCAAATATATGGGGATCAAGCAATTGATTATGCAAGGCATTTGCCTACAATTTTATAGTTTAAAAAATCGTGTTGATGGATTGAGGGTCTCAAAGTGAACACAAATAGGACCCACCACAAGTCAAGTGCATGTGATGTTGGTGGAAGTTGAACCAATTTAACAATTGAGAGAGAAGAAATAATCAGTACCTGCGTTGACGGGGAAAGAAAGCAATGAATTAAAATCACAAAACTCTCCTACCCCAAGCCACCTGCTGTTCATCAAATTTGAGTTAAAAAATATATCTTGAAACTTGAAGAGTCGTAATTTTTGTTTAAAGGAAACATATAAATATCTAGTGGAAGCTTCTAATGTCTCTACCTAACACATTTGAAAATGAAAAAGTGTGGTGCTGATGGTTGATAAGTGACGCTCCCCATTATATGTAGATATGGCCTGTTTTAGGGATCTGGCTGCAAATAATCTAACACTACTTTTGTCCTTTCTGCTCATTGCTATATGAGATCTATGTATTTGTATTTATATTTATAATGTTACTTACTTTATTAAGAAATATTGTTTGTTCACAGATTCTTCTAAGTAGGTGTGTTGGCGGGTCTTATGATTATGAAATTGACAAAATTATTAGTAGAAAAAGGAATTTCTTTCCATCACAAAATCATACAAGAATTTCTTCATTTCTTTCTACTTTAGGATGTTCCTTTTAAAGATATTATTAATCCTTCAAAGTTTATTTTTAATTGCCTCATTTATCTTCCGTATTGAATTGGCATAGTATATTGACATAATTATATATTTTATCACTAATTTTTTTTATCTTTGACGAATTTTATCCATAATTTTTATGTTTATGTTAATATATCATCTCAACTCATTGACTGAAGGATAAAATTTATAATTTTTTGAATTAGAGTAAAGTTTGAAAAAAACAAATTAAATAAAAATATAATTAAGCCAAAAAATATCTTGTTAAAAAACTATGAAGCACAAAAATGAATATTGTGCCAATATTATAATATTTCATATTAACGATAAGGCTGGAGTAAATATGGCATATGAATCCAAGTCATACAACCTCATGGTTTTACAAATCAAACCGAATCGACCGATGTAATAAAAAATTGATCAGATAATCAGTATGTTTGTTCCAAAAAATCGGACCATTTCAAAATTATGCGGTCATATCGGACTAGAACTGATTTGGAGAATTGGGTTTGAGCAAGTATTTTTTAATATATATAATTTTTAAAATTTAATACGAAATATTTCAATATAAATGAAAGCACTAATTTAATAAGAATTATAAATAGGTATAATTTTTTTTATCAATAATTATTTTAAAAAATACTTATACTATAAAACATATAATTTACTCAATTATATTAATTTATAATTTTTATGTTATTTCTTATAATTTATATTATATTAATTTGACAATTTCTTTCATACAGATGTAAATTTGTATTATTAATGATATTGGTGTATTTTATTAAAAATTAAACTTAAATATTATGATATGTTTTATTTGAACTTTTGTTTATACTTTGAATGTTAAAAACCTATAAAATAATGTGTTATTTTATATTTTAAAACTATAAATTCATTATATTATATTATATTTATTTAATATTATTTAATTACTGTTATCATGAATCAATAAATTTTGAACTAATGTATTGACCGTTGAATGATTGATTGATTTTAAAAACATTGCTAATATTCTAATAAGTGATTGGCCATGATCCCCAACGCCAATTAAGTAAAATCAAATTAGTCACTGATGGCATTACCAAAATTAATGTGGCAGATAAAATTTGGATGGTGGGTAGGATCATTTCACAATACGCTATATTTTATTCCCTACCAGCTCTTAATTAATTTGATTTGTGTTACTTACCAATTTCATGTTCCTTGCATATCCTCAATACGCAACTAGAGTGAGAAGTACTAGCAGTCTAGCAGGAAGCAAGCATTATTTGAACGGCAAATGAGAAAGAAATTAAAAGGCATTTCTGCAGCTGGCTTATAGTAGTATTGGCCAAATGCCCAAGTTAGCACAAAACATTTTTTAAATACCAAAACCATATCGAAGGCTACTCAATGAATGCAACAGCTCAGTGTTGTTTTGTTTGATTAACTTAATGAAAACAAGTATCAGATATAAAACTGCTAACCTTCTTCAGATCCATTATTTATCTCTAACACGTTTTACGTGTCTTTTCCCATTTAATTATTATAATATAGAAGCATATTATGATGGTCTGCCCACCCAAAACGTGTCAAAATATTTTAAAGAGCATAAGAATATACGTACATGCAGTCTATCTACATGGGGGAAAAAATATTGTAACCAACGCAGCCAGTAAACTCATTTTCCATGTAATATATAGTAAAATTCTAAAATTGTCTAATTCCAATGAACTTCCAAAATGTCGTCATGTGTGTATATGTTAATCTGTATTTTTATAGGTGACATAAACGAGTAATATACTAATTGAAATATAGGGGTTTCTGATGAAAAGTCCAAAAAAAAAAAAAATGGCAAAACCTAAGTAGGTACATATCATGTATACCGCTACGTATATACCAAAGTTATGGAGCTTCTTGACTCGTGACCTAAATAATTAAATGTTTGGAGGATGGTAGAATATATGATGGATATGTGGTACTACAAATATGTCAGTTCATCCACGCAATTTAGGTAGCCTATTAGTTACTGAGCATACATGAATACTTATTTAAAAATGTATTGAACTAGCTATATTACTGAGAGTTAGCGAAGGGAAGCGTGGAAATTAAATAAATTTAGTTAGGTTATTACATACCCCTCATTCATCTTAATTTCTTCTCCTCTCACAGCTTATCCATTTACTCTCTCTATATGAACAACTATCAGTCTCATATTTTTTTTCCCCTTTATCTCTATAAAAAAACAATCCCAAAAAAAGCATCCAAAAGTACAAAGGAATCTGAATTATTTTCAGTCTTCATGGTCCATATACACGGATCATCAAAATAAACAGAAAAACTAAATTATTTAAGAACGGGATCGAATTGGCATGTTTGAGGCATTTGTTTTACCATTCATAAGCACATGCAGGGATAATTAACCTCATTTTTCAATTAGTTAAGATAGGTTTTTTTCTCGACTTAATATTTTGATTGGTTTAATTTTAGGTTAGGATATTACATAATTATATTTTTAATAAATATTAAATTGGAATTGACTTAATATGATATTTTGACAAATAAATATTAAAATATTAAGAATGCTTAAGTTATTTTTTTTAAAAAGTCAAGAAATTTTTTATAATATATGTTTAAAAAACCTAAACACTAAAAATATCTAAAAGATACTGATTAAGGAAATAAAAATATTTTATTAAAAATATATCTCATATCACAAAAATATGTAGTGCTTAACTTTAAGTAGTAAAAAATAGATTTAAATATATTTTTAATCCTTATAAAATTATTATTTTTTATTTTTAATCCTTACAATTATATTTATTTTATTTTTCATTCTTAAAATATTTTAGATAAAGTAATAAAAGTATTATTTAAAGTGTTTTAAGGAAAAAAAACAAAACAAACATAATTTATAAAAACTAAAAAATAAATAATTTTTTAGAAGGATGAAAAATTAAAAATATATTTAAACCTAAAATAATATATAACACTGGACATGATACATCTAATGATACTTAATTTATCTCCTTTAGATATTTGTCAGCTGAATAGTTGAAACAATTAATATAAATATATTAACATGTCATGTAAAAAATGTTAATTTAAATTTAAAAAAATATGTATTATTATTAATTATCAAATAAATGTCTGCGTAAAAAAATCAAATAATTAATTATAAATTTTAAAATATGATATGAAATTAAATCAGCTTAAATTGACTGAAAACGTGATCTCAATCAATCCTATCAGAAAATACAGCGAACCTAATTTATTGCATCTAAACTAATCGGATTGATGTCAATCGGAATCCGAATCAAAGACAAAGAAGACCTACGTGTCTTAAGCAGTAGTAGTAGCTAATCAGTTTGCAAAGAGAGATTAATTTAAAAATGATTGTGGTAATTCTCTCTACCATCGATCGAAGTGATGAATTGAACTTTTGTTATAGAAATAACAAAAATAGTTGTATTCTATTTGGAAAGAACCAATCGTATGAACAACAAAGTTTGTAGTCTTACGCACGGGGCACCGTACCCCCCCCTTTTTTTTGCTGGCGGATAAACAGTGATTTAATATTACTAGGCTAGGCTTTATCCACATTTACGAATTAAGAAAATACGCGGAAGGGTGGGGAAGAAGAAGTACATGTACATGAACATAGGAATAATTGAAAGGGCTCGACGAGGAAAATGGAAAAAAACATTGGGCAGGCAAGAAAATTCAACTGTACGTACTGGCTGGAACTGTATCATTTGCATCCATTAACAACTAATTAATTAATTAGAGAAGAAAAGAAAGATTCCAAAATGAATTTGACTCATTTCATTTGCAAGGTTCTGTATTCCAAAACGCTGGTTTTCAAGCCCAAGAAATCATAGTCAGTAGCAGCGTTGGCAGTACTACTAGTGTTGAGCGCACAGGTACAATCTTTGCTATTTTGCAAACCCAAACTGCAGGCAAAGCAAAGGTTTGAGTTTGTCCCAACGGTCTTCAAGTGCTGCTGATGAGGTTGAGGTTGATGGGGAGGACTAATGGTGAGCTCAAGGTTCAAGTCAGGGCAGCGTTCCAATGATTTCGAATCTTTATTAATTTCCTGGTGAAATACCTTGTCTCTTTCTTCCTCTTGTTTAGGAGCAAAAGATATGGTGGCGGTGGCAGCAGCTGCAGGTTCATCGTTGAGAGGCCTGTGAGTCGCAGGGTCAATTCCTCTGCTCAAAAGCTTCCTTCTTATGTGAGTATTCCAGTAATTCTTTATCTCATTGTCCGTTCTCCCCGGCAATCTTCCAGCTATTAGAGACCACCTATCATTTGTAATTCATTTAGCCATCTCATGAGTAAGGTACGAGTTTTAAGAATTGTTATAGCATTGATTTATGCTTACTTGTTGCCAAGGAGGCTATGGAGTTTGATGATGAGTTCGTCTTCTTCTTGGGTGAAATTGCCACGTTTGAGGTCAGGGCGGAGATAGTTGATCCAGCGGAGACGACAGCTCTTGCCGCAACGGAGAAGGCCGGCGGCTTTGGGGAGAGAGCGCCAGCATCCTTCACCGTGAGCTCTAATGTAAGCAATGAGGCGATCATCTTCTTCTTTGGTCCACGCACCTTTGTTTGTGTGTGCTTTCTCACAACAAGGGGACCTTCCCATCTATCTATATCTGAATTGCTGTAATTGGAATTACTATTACTATCTCTCTCTCTGTGGTGTGGTGTTGCTCCAACAATATGGCCGGCCCTCGCAGGTGATTTTTATAGCCTTTTGACCCCTTATTGCTTCTAGACCTGAGTTGGTGAGATAGGTTAGAGGAGACTGCCTAGTACCTCTCTCTCTCTCTCCCTCATTTCATCACATTATTATTATTATTAGCATCAAAAGATATTATTACGACTTAATAAGACATTAGCTATGAGTTAGGAACCATATGTTAATTAAAGACAACAAGATGTGATCTCTGCCCCTTTTCGCATAAAGAAATACATACATAATCTTTATTATAAAATTGCTCTTCCGCTAAATATTGAAAAAACAAATTAGTCAGTCACTTATCAATTCTTTTTCAATAATTGTTTCTTACCATGTGAACCTGTTGCTGTTACCGTAAGGACTATGCCACTTCTGCATTTAATCACTTTAAATTATAGGCATGCTTACATAAGTAATATCAGGCTTTTTTCATTTCATATTTCTTTTATAAAATATTATAAAATACACTTATTTAATAAAATTAATATCGTCTGTAAGTATTCATATAATCAATCTTGATAAGTGAAATTAGAGTTTATAGGAATGTTTAACGGTAGTATTTGAAGTGAGCTATAAAAAAAAAAAAAAACGATATACTGCCATTAGTAGCTAAAAATGATATTCCGTGTTGGAAGTGAGAGAATGGATTTCGTGGGGGGGGGAAACATTTAGTTATTGAAGTAAGTTGGTTGTTGTGGGTTTCCTGGAAGGAAATGTATCGGTAGTTTGGCTATTCATGTGCGAAAGCATAGAGATGGTAATGGTAGTTGCGGTTCTTTATTATACTGGTGCATTATCATGCATGGGAGAGAGAGTGTGTGTGTGATAGCGACACGTTTCTAGAAGAGTTGGAAGTTGGGTTCAAAGAAGGATGATGATGATAATGATAATTGAGAAAAGAGAAGGAGAAAGATAAAATGATATATATAATGGGAATGTGTGGTAGTGGTTGTATATGGGCTTTGGTTCACCTTCCACTTTCCGTTTTTCTTTGCCCCAACCCAACCTTGTGGTGCAAGTTTAGGCAAGCCACGGGGGAAAAACATTAGGACTGTACACCTTCGTTCACCTTTTTGTTGTTATCTTCCACCCAATTTGCACACACAATAAAAAATAAGTAAACACGAAATATATTAAAATGTTATATTTTTTATCATTTTTAGTTTCCTATCAAACATTCCCAAGGGTCCGATTAGTAGGCTTAAAAACAATTAGTTAAGAAATACACTAGAGAAAAAAAAATAGAGGTAAATGGAGATGAATGAAATAAAGATGTTTGGTTTAACAGAAATACGAAGAATAAAATAAGTAGGTTAAAAGTTTAGTGAAAATAACCAGTGAGTTTCACATATTTAAATTTCTCTCTTCTATCATTTACCTCTACCAAACATATTTATCTTTTTATTTTTGATAATCTCATCCTATTTCTTCTTCTCCAAATAAAGTATGTCATTCAACTAGAATAAATAAAACTTGAAAAATTAAAATCACGCGACCAAAAATATAATTAAGCATGTTTTTATTTTTTCTATCAATCTCTCTTCAGCACTTCTATCTATCTAAAAATGAGATGCGCATTTAATATTTTCTTGTATATGTCCACTCCGTCGCTTCTGGTGAGTGTCATTCAAGTAGATGGTAAGAGTTAGTATCATATTCATAGGTAAAAGTCGCGTTCAAGTAAGGAGAGCAAGGGAGAGTAAAAAGATTCGGTCCACTTGGGAAATTATTTCTGATTATTTCATCCACTTTTGCCTTCTTTTTCTCATAGTCCTTGCATTTCTAGTCCGACTCTTCGCTCACTTACATGTTGAACTACAGCATGATTTATCTTGCCACTGCCAACAAAATAATGAAGGTGCACACACTTTACAAAACCCAACTACATTTTTTAAATAGAGGCATGCATGTCAATGAGGTGTTCTTTTTAACATATTTATATAGGGGTACTTGTTGGGGTGTACCAAACTTAAAAATATAAAAAGATCAAACCAAATCAATAAATTTGATTTGAGTTGGATCATACGGTCGGGTGGACTGAATCAATAAAAATAAATACACTATGGTTTGAATCTTAGATTTCATGATTTAAAATTCAACAGGTAACAACCAACAACTACTAACTTTTCCGATACAAAAATCATTAAGAAACGATACATTTTGTCCTGAAAACGTTTATCTTTGAGCTTCCCGATCTTCTTCCTTTTTCATCTTAGTCTTTGTCTCAGTTTTTACGTTTTGGTTTCGTAAGATCATCTGCCTTTGAGTTCCTCGTTTAATCTTTGTCTTTGCCTTCCAACATCTGTTCTTGTCTATTTTTTTCGTCTCAAACTCCAGCCTAGTATGGTAGCCTACTTTAGTTTGTTGATGAGGAGAGGACTTTTAATTTTTTTTATTCCTCTCAATCCTTCATATTTACCTTGTCTTCACACATTCTAGCTAGGTACTACCCATTACCCAACACATTCTGTTTGGTCCAAGAAAATTGACCTATTGGTTTCTTAGATTGCAGTGCAATTGTTTTATTACACTACTTTTGAATTTATATGAAGAACATAAGGACACAAGTGATGGGCTATGACTGATAAAGATCATTTGACCTGAAAATCTACTTAGACAATTGGGAAAAGTCTGGTCATCCTCCCTCTGTCGTTAAAAATAGAACACATCAATTGGGAAGATGGTAATATATCATATCTATTTTTTTTATAAATAAAAAAAACTAGTACTTTAAAGTTTTGTATGATAATTAAGAAAGTTATTGTATACTTTAAGGGTGAATCGGTCGGATTAGATCAATTTTCAGTATAATTTAGATTTAATTATATAATTGATTTCTTAATTATAATTAAAAGTTTAATTGGATCTCTCAATTATTAAAAAATTTAATTAAGTCTTTCAATTATTTAAAACATTTCAATTGGGTCTCTCAATTATTTAAAAGTTTAATTAGATTATTTAATTATTTAAAACACTACAATCATGTCTTTTTGTATAATGAAATACATACATTTTGATTTAACTTTTTAATAATTAGAAATCCGATGAAATGATCTAATTGAACTTTTTAATAATTGAGAGGCTTAATTAAACTATTATTTAAAATAATTAAAGTATCTGATTGAATTTTTTAACAATTAAGGATTCAATTGAACTTTTAAAATAATTAAAGGATTTTATTGAACTTTTTAATAATTGAGGGACTCAATTGAACTTTTAATTATAATTAAGAGATCAATTATATAATTAAACTTATACTTTATTACTTTATCATGATCTATTAAGGTCATGCAAAATATTATGTTTTTTCAAAATAGTCATTAAAACTCTTTTGGATACTTTCTTTATGATTGATTAGAGTTTATTGAAAATTATCAATTCTCAATAAATTTAGGAGAGAGAAACATTAGTTGATAAATAAAACCTACTAAAATTTGTGATTTTCAATAAATACTTACCAATCACTTAGAGAGTATCCGAAAAAGAGTGTTAGAAAGAATGTCCTCTCACATGTGGTGGATATGAATTGGGTGCTATTATTACAAGTAATCAACCTACTTAACTAACCAAAAAGGAGGAACAACATGTGTGTGATATGTGCTCCTCTCCCCAGATAGTTTTGCACACAAACACCCTCCCAAATAGGAATCTCCAAAATCTTGAGTAGAAAAAATGAAAAAGGAAAGAAAAAGGGATTCAACTACACTCAAAAGGGATTAGGAAGAAATTGTGGCCAACGATTTGCATTTGCATTTAGATGATTGTTTGAGTATGGTGACAGCCAGCACAGCAACAAGAGTATGTCATGTGCTTAGGTACTTGTGGGAGGCTGTCCTAAGAACCCTTACCTACCTCTTTGGTTGTCCTTCCCATGTGGGTCTCTCCAAACTCGAACCTTTTCCGATATGTCTGCTTCATAGACACGCAAATGACTAGGGTGAATAAAAGTTAATTGCTATCATTCGTGATTCAAGATATGTGTTCCTCACATACGACAATAATTTTTGATGGAGTTTGGTAACATTATTGTGATTGACAGACACCAACTGCAGATGCACATCTATCTCTACCTGTCTCACGTTGTTCTTTAGGTCCTTCCTTTTTTCTCCTTTTTCGTTTGTTTCCTTTTTAATTAGGACATATTGTAATGTAGTAGACGAGTAACAGTACCAATAGGCTGTTAGTTTAGGCAGTACAAGTCAGTTCTGTCAAGTGAACTAATCTTATCATAATGTGAATATTTCGACTTAAAACAGGATTGCTTTTAGAGAAGATACATATGATCTTGGACTGGAATAAAAATAAAATGAAAAAGTAAATAATAAACGAGTACTGAGTCACAGGAAGATCGATCCGTCTGAAGTTAAAAGGACAACATGATCCATATCTGAACTAGTAATTATCATAACAAGCACCATCTCTGCTATTTGCCCAGCGATGTTTCTCTTGATCTAATTTAAAATTAAAAAAGCCTTCCCACACCCATTATTCATATTAATACTAAGCATATTTGTCAAAAAAATTTAATTATACTAAGCATATATCATTAACGCGCAACGGTGTGTGGTACCTTATGCACTTCCGTTGATACAAACCACTCCCTCTTTAGTCTTCAGTAATATTAAATTTAGGCTCTCCTACTCGGCTGCTCAGTCAATTCTTCCCTTGACATTATGATTTGTTGATATCTTCTCAAATCATCAAAGCTCAGGTTCAAACATGGCATCAAATAAAAAAAAATACACGTGTGCACAACTATCAATGAGCTAGTTAAAAGTGATCAACACTCCGCCTAGAAAAGTTCTAATACTAATATGGTATGTTATACCCGAGAGCAGGTTACATTACTTACGTAAAGATCTAAACACAGACCCCCTATTAACCTCGGATTACGTTACCAAAGTTTTGGTTGTTCTGATTTCCTCGCCCAAATAAGTTTGTCTCTCCGAGCATGTCTAATTATCTACCCTTCTGAGTCCTAACCTTTCAAGAACAGGCATGTTCAACTGCCACCAAAGAAATTTGTATTTAGATATGATAACGGTTGCTTTTAAATGGAATAACCAGGGGTACTCTTATTGGCGCTACGAACAAATACGAGTGCAGCATTATGGGTCACATATTCATAACATACAAGAGAGATCAACAAAGCTAAGTCTACTAAGCTCTCTTGCAAACTCCATACTAGCAACTAAGGATCACCACAGCAGCAGTAAGTACGACCAAAGGAGCTTTGGGCTAGTACAGTTTCATCCTTAGATGTGACCTCTGAACTTGGCACAAACCCGCTCCCATGATTTTTTATTTTGTTTATATATATGAGATTTAGAATAATCTTGAAAAGATGCATACTCATCCTGCCAGTAGGACATGGTTTATAAACATGAGGCAGCAAACAAATCCAAGTAATTCGACGACACATCAAATTCAGTCAAAACTTAGCAAATAGCTATTGATACAAGTCAATACAGAAAGTTCTCATGGATGACTTGAACAAATCTAGTATTGATACAAGTTACATGCTAATAGGCAAAAATGTTTTCAGATTTTAGTTTGTAAACATCAGCTACAATAGTATTGATAGAAGGTAAACAATGCCAAGGAATGGTCAGAAATTGGTATAGCATGAAAAACCAATGGGAAAAATAGTGAAGAGAGAATCAATACAAATGATCACATATTAAATAACAAAATTATTAATCTGTTAGTTTTACCATGCAGGTGGCAAATGAGATACCATTTTATCTTTTGAGGCATCAGGATAACCACAAAGAGCAAATAAACTGCAGATTATGATTGTCACGTCCCACTCTTGAACCATTACTGACACACAGACTATAATTTCCTAAGTCTGGCTAGCCTAGATCACAACATAGGCCCTTGACATAATATCCCAAACATCAATTAGTAGTAATATAGGTCATACATAGTAATCAACAAAGTGTCTCAAAACATCATAATTATATCATGAGCACATCCATAAGGTAGGATTATCTACATCTCAAAATAAGGATTTCCTATATATCTATTTCTAACCCTTATTCCCATAGTTGCATCACAATGGAGTCACCAAAATATACTCTCCATCATATACAATGGAGGCCTACCAAAAAGGATGAACAAACTCTTAAGTCAGCAAATCCCAGGAAATTAGCTACTCAACCACCTATGAATCTGAGGGGGAAATGGAAAGAATGGAGTAAGTCACAAGGACCTAGTAAGAGCATAAAATACAAAGTGCAGAAGAAGGAGAAAGCAAACATAGCACAAGTTTTCATTCAAAAGAATGGAAATGACATTTAATAAAAGCAAAAATAAATACAACTAACTTTTGCGAAATCTAATATTTACTTCCTTGAAAATTCATTGGAAATATAATCAAGTTAAAATCAAGAATAAAAAACTTCACTCCAATTTAAAGACCACATTATCTCTTCGTCATGGCAAACAGAACAACAACAAAAAACATACTACATTATCTCTTCGTTGTAGCAAACAGAAAAATACGCTACATTATCTCTTCATTGTAGCAAATGGAAAAATACGCTACATTATCTCTTCGTTATAGCAAACGGAAAATACAGTACATTATCTCTTTGTCGTAGAAAACAGTAACCAATCACATAATCCACAATAAGAAATCAATTTCACATTTAAAATACATTATCAAACTATTAGATAGTCATCAAAGAGTCAAGTCCAATCAAGTGGAATAATATTACACTTCATTCTTAAGTGCTCGTAGAAACTAAAAGCATCAAAATAACTTATTTTAAAATTTACGTGTTTCTCCTAAAAAAAGTTTAAAGTGTCAACTAGGTAGATTAGCTACTCACAACCAAAGAGAACTCAATCAATGTCGTCCAATGCCACCGAGAGGAGCAACCATAGTATAGGCCAATGAATCTAGGCATTAGGAGCAAGATAATAATAGATTAGATAAATTCCCCAAATTTAACATGCATAGGGTTTTGAAGGAACCACAAATAATCTTAATGATTAACTTTCTAACACCTCACACACAACCTATTACTAATCTGTGTCATAAAAATGCTCATTTACCTCAATGGGTTTTAAATTTATCTCAGAGCTCAAATAGAGAATTTTAAAGAGATGGGTTTTGTTCCCCTTTACTCCAATCACCTCATGCTTCACTGCCACAAGAGTGCAAGGAATCTGATGGGCTTTGGAACCATGGAGGAAAAGAGTGACAGAAATTAGGAGGAAAAAAAATGAAGGTGATATGGAGATCACATGAGGGATGAAGAGTGGATGTTCTGTTTTTATAAGAAACACCGAGCCTTTTGGGGTGCAGGGGGGTCTCGGGTTCTCATTAAATCAAAAGGGGTGGGGTGGGGTTTTGTTTTATATTTTTTTTTCCCCTTAAAATGATATGGTGCATTTCAATAATGCTTATTGGGGAGAAGACATAGGTTTATAACTTACCAACTTCTACTTGATGTAATGAGCTCAGGTTAAATTATTGATCTAACAATTAACAGCAAGAAACTATACAAGTTTATTCATGCATTATAAATAGACAGACTTATGAATGCTATTGAAAAATGTTGAATTTGCCAGGAGAGTATCAAATAAATCACAAGGGATTATGAAATGGTCATTTGGATTAAATAATGCCTTTGCATATAGCACAACATAAAGATGAAATTCAGGATCCTCCAATAAAGCCTTCTCTGTTGGAAGTTTAAGCAACCCCCCAGAATTTTCTTTTAAAATTTTCATCATCAGAATGATGTTTAGCTAAAAATAAAATGTCAAGCTCTACAAATGTACCTGTGTTAAGCCAAATATTACTAGCATTGCTCAAAACTTAAGTTTTACATTAAATTTGGGTTATTAAATGTTAGAGGATCCCCTGTCTAAGGGCAAATCAAACCCCGGTTTCTCTGGATGTGCTATACCCTTATAATAAAAGGAAATAAGAATGCGTGTGTGAGTGAGCGTATGCAAGTGCAATAGGAGAATTACCAGCACATGTCCCTTACAGTGCAACAACATCCTAGTCACAAAGACCCATGCATTTATAGATATCAAGGAGATGAAGCACATTACCAACAACATTCACATATTTTTATGTATTGATATAACATTATTAATTTCACTATTTCATGCTTCTCGTCAGATTGTGTATTAGACCAAGTAAGCTTAAACAGCAAGTAGAACACCTTTCACAACTACAGAAGATATTTCCCCTCCACAACTGAGGGTAAGAACAGCAAACTGACAAAAATTTGGAAAACTCACCTTGTTTAGCATCAGGAATCTGCCATTCTCTTGGAAATATTTTTAGACCCTAAAAGAGATAGATATTTACGTGTGCCATCAAGCACTGATTTCCTAAAAAGTAATATAATAGAAGCATGACACAACAACATAGCCTCCTTCAAGAAACAAAACCAATAGTGAGACCCCAAGTAACCTCAGCAAGCTGGAAGCACAAGGAGAAAGAAAACACTTTTTCTTCAAATTTATGTAAGCTATATAGCAGCTGGTTCAATTCTGTACTTACGAATGTATAACTTATTTTTATTTTATACCAGGCATGCCTTTAAGATGATTGTAATCCTCCCTTCCTCTCTGTTTCAAGAGAATATGGAGTCAAGGTGTAGCAGGTTTCATCAGTCTGGATATGATATTAAAGTAAATCCAGCAACATTTCTTGATTCTGATAAAAGTTAACCAAGAGAATTTTTTTTTTTTTTATTCTTCACAAAAGTATATTGTCGACATTTTGCTGCCTTTAGCATTCAACCTCATCGTAGAAATCTCAAGCACCAGGGTTACGTAAAAAAATACCAAACACCAGTTAGGACCTCAACCAGAAAAATGCCTACGCGGTTGAGGGAATAGCCTGTTATTGTTGAGGGAAGGGGATTGTGGGGTGAATGAAATTTTGTTAATAGTAAAAAGGAGTGAGAAGCAGAACACTAAAAAGGCATATGCTCTCAGATCACTAAAGCAATCAGCCAAATACTTATTTCAGAAAACAGAGGTCTACAAAAGAGCACAGACAATTGGCTCTCTCTTAAAATGGTTAATCATAGAATATATTTTTTATTCTTTGTTCATAGTTGATCAACGAAAAATGCTTAATACCACATTTTATTTTTTCTTAAAAAAAATGAAAAATCAACCTATAGTATTTATCATTTTCTTTTTAATTTTAGATATAAACTTATTACTGTTAATGGACATTATTATGCATTATTGAAACTTAGACATAAGTATTATTATTTATTGATTTTGTTCTAGGTACCTCGACGAGTTCAAAGACTGATGTAGTTCTGAAAATATTGGTTAAGATTGTTCAAAACAAGAATGGAATGGAACTGGACATCAGACAAAATGCATTCTATTCTATGCCATCCTATATCACTACTAGAAAAGAGAACTGGAAAGTATATTATCTTTCTGATAATTTACAGTAGAAGGTACAGCATATGTATAGGCATATGATATAACTGAAATAAATGCTAACCTAGAAATTTTAGGCTACTAATTTATATATAATGCAGTAAGGGAGAAATTAGGGAAGTCTAATCCTAATTATAATGAATAAGGAAATATTCTATACAAAATTACATGCCCCAATACTCCCCTTGAGCTGGTGAATGGATAATCTCAACTTGCTAGTAGTTGGGAAAATCAATCCAAATTTCCAATTTTAATTCAAGAGAATGAAAATTTAAGAGGTGCATTCCAAGAGGTAGTGGAATGTATCTTTACTCTTGGAAAACTCCATTACCATGAGAGGATAGGTTTAGAGGTTGGACAATAAAAGTCACTAAATCACATTCATGAATAGATTCATTCACCATCACTATTAATAAAGGTCCTTGTGATGAGAGAAGGTACCACCTGAAGTAAGGGGGGTCATTAATGGGGAGGATTTCTCAAGTTTGTCCAAAAAAAAACTTGTATTTGGGAGGGTTTTCTCATGTTTGTCTAAAAATCTTGTGATGGAAAAAGTTTCTTGAGTTTGTTCAGAAAACTTCTAATCTTATTTGAAATAGTGAATATTTGTTGAATGTTCTAGTGAATGTTGGCAAAAGTTATCAAACCACATTAAATTTGTGTCTTTCACTATTTCTTTTTGTGGTGTTATATTATTTGATCCTCATTGTTATGTACAAGGGATTTTTCCCAACACTAGTAATATCTTGAAAGCACTATGTGGGAAGCCCCTTGGTTAATACATATCAATTGAAGTTCCAAAGGGACATATTTAGTAGTTATGAGACCACTATCTAATTTTACCTTGATGAAGTGTTGGTTTATCTCTAAGGGTGAGTTTGGTTGTGAGGAAAGAAAGAAATATTTGAAGTAAAGTGGTTTGGTAGGTAAGAAATAAAAAGTGTGGGACCGACATCAAAATTAAAAAAATTCCACACAATTCTTCCCAACCAAGCACATTACACACATGCACATTATATTTCCACACAATTCTCTTCCTTTCTTCTCTTTTCCATGATATCCAAACAAGGGGTATGTGTTTCATCCAGTCATGTTACATTGGACTGTGAGCAATGCTCATGGATGACTTCCTGTCACAAGGTGCTTCATAGGGTCCTCATTTAATTTTAAGGTCATCAAGTATTATTTTATTCATTACAGTTCACAAACACCATGAGCCCTAGCTTGAATCTTAGTACCACACTAGACCTTGCTACCCTGTTTTGTTTCTTGCTTCTCAATATTACCAAATTACCAACTAAGAACATGCAATAGCCTGAGTTGGATCTCCTATCAATAATCAGTCCAACATAATCCGCATTTGTATACACCTCTAGTGATACCTTGCCCGCCATCATAATCAATAGTTCCCTTCCTAAACTACTTTTCAAATACTGAAGAATTTTGATTACAACTTGCAAGTGTCTCTCTTATGGATCATACATAAATGGCAGCTAGCATACCATTTTTCTCTTAAATAATTAGGAAGTCTGATCCTAATTACGCTAAATAAGAAAATATTCTATACATAGCTACAACACCCATCTCTTTCTTTCCGTCCAATTTGGGTACAGAAGGAATCAAAGTGGTTTTTTTGTGTCAAATATTGCATAACATCATAACACATCTTATACGCAAGAAAATAATATCCATTGTCTCTCATCTCTCTATCATGCGTCTCCAACTAATTAAAACAGGATGCATAGATTTTCATCAAAAGTCAATGAAGACGGTGATAACCTACTTGGTAGAGTTGATCTGCATATATAATCTTTGCATGCATGGGCATGGCCTTCACTTCCTCTGCCAGCAGCGAACCCAGTATCACTTGAACTTGCTCGTGGAATGGTCATGCCCCATCATTAAGCACCGATGAAACTAATTTACTTATCTCCTGAATTTGAATTTGTGGCTACTGTAGCAACTAGCACTAATTCGCATCTGTGAGCCCCATAGTTGAATTGTGACGCAGGTTTTGCTTATAAATGCTGCTTTCTTTGTTGCGTCTGGTGAAGGACTTCGAGTTCGAGCCCAAAGTCAAAACTAGCTCAGAAGTAATCTTCTAACTCTAACTCACACGATTTAAAAATTAGTTTATTAAATTATAAATATTTAATAAAATTAACAATTAAAATAATTTTAAAATATAAAATGAAAAAAATTATAATTTATTTAAAAATGATAACTAAAAATTGAATAAATATATTTAGGATGAAAGTTATAAAAATTAGAAATTGACGTTTTTAAAAAAAATTATTTCAAATAACATTTCTAAAAAATACTAAAAAAATATTTGCTAAATATTAAAATAAGTTTTTCAACAAATAAAAATTTAAATTTTAGTTAAGATATCATATGAAACATAACTTAAATTCCACGATCATATCATATGAAAGAAAAACATAATTAAATTTATATAATTAAACATAAAGAATTAAAATTTAATATCATGTAACCACTTAAAAATTATGTAAATTTTAAAAAAAATTATGTGACTTTTCGACATTAAATCTTAATTCTATATATGATTATATAGTTTAAATTTAATCTTCTATTCTCATATAAAATATTTTTTTTATATATTTCCTCTAAGTACAAAGTTGCATTTTTGTTGACAAATTTCAAATTTATTTATCTGAACACTCTGATGTACGGAGATGAAGGATTTGAATTTTATAATTTTCAACAATTCAATAAAAATATTGAGTTGTAATTATTTTTAAATTAATAATGTTATTGAATTTGATTATGCTAAAATAAGTTCTCATGTGGATAGTAAAAATTAGGTTCATACTTCACATAACATAGTGGTTATTTTTTTAAAAAAGTACACTAACGATGTTAATGTAAAATGAATGAACACATCATTTCAGGTAATGTCCTAACCTTTAAAGCACCAAATTAAAATTTTCAAATTTAAAGGATCAAAACAAAAATTATTAAAAAACATAAAGAAAAATAATGATATTTTAACATTTTTTATATAACATGATAAAAATATGATTCAGATTAAAAAAAAAGTTGTCTCATTGAGTTGCTTTTATTTTAATCTTATTGATTTTTTAATTATAATTTTTATAATTATTTTATTTTATTTTTAAATTAATATTACAACTTCAATATTTATAAAAACAGATATTTTTTCCATAAGATTTTTTATATTAAAACATCTTTATTTTAATTTCTATTATATTGAAAATTGTTCGCTTTAAATTTAAGAAAAAATAGACTTATTTTGTAATATTTATTAGTCTTATTATCATTTTAAGAATTAATGATCGAAAGATATATATTTAATAAAATTCAAAATAAGAATAAAATCAATATAATTAAAAAAAAGTTTACAATTCAAATAAAAGCTATAGTGTTGAAGTAATACATGTCATGCTGCTGATAAAAGTTTGAATAACCTTTAACAAATGAATATTTATATCCAAAATCAACTAAGTGGTTAGGTAGAGAATATTTAGTGTCATGAGTCAACTCCTTTTTGAGGAATTTGGCAAAATAATTTTATAACTTCGAGATAATGGATGTCTTCTCACAAATGAAATTGTAGTATTCAGACTTATTTGATTGTTTACCATAATACATGTATATGCAAAACTATATACAAACAAAAAAATGTCTTATAAAAAAGCATATAAAATAAAGTTTAGGTGATGCTAGAAATAAGTTCACATTTCACAATGTCATACCTTATTAATCATATGATTTATGTCTAAACCAAATAATGTATGCAATTTTGCTTTCAAACGAATATTTTTTTTTTATAAACATGTACATGATTAACAAATAAATCAATCTACCTCAATTATACATTGAGAAATGTTATTATCACTCTTCATTCCTATTTGCATGCACAATACTCAATTTCAAAAGAAGAAAACAATTATATGACAAAAATTATCAACTTATGAAGCTCTCCATTGTAACTCTATTTGGATGCGACCATTCTTGGAGTCAATGAGATGGTGTCTCTCATTGATTCTATTGTTGACAACAACATCTCCAAGACTAATGTTAGCATAGCCCAATGATTCCTAGTGTCAAAAAGAGAACAAAATAATAAGATCACATTAAATGTGCAGGCAAATAACAAAAGATTAATATATATTTTAGGTACCAAAACCATGTTACTTTTAGAATATTGTTTCCATGGAAGACAAACACTCAAATAAAACTTTTGTATTGGTCATCAAAATTGCATTAGTCATTTAGATTTTAAAAAACCTTCTAGTAGTCATTCACTTTACAATGAAATATCCATCTTAGTTTTTTATAGTCCAAAATCAATATAAAAAATAAACTTTATATAAATCAAAACAAATAATCCTTACAAATTAAAATTAAGATAAGTTTTTTTAAAAAAAAATCAATCACTAAAATGCATGGTCTTACCATCTCGAAGATTAATATGATGATTTAGTCAATAAAATTTAGTTTGACCACAATACCCTAAGAAACCCTCCCCCTAAAAATGAAAAGAAAATATGCATGTGCATTTAAATTTGTATATATTTTAGCAATGAACACACAATCCAAGAAAAACACCAAAGTTCATAAACAATGTGCACCATAAAATATTTAGAAGCTTTACACATGTAATTTAATAACATTTATTCCATATACCACATGTTTAATTCAATAAACATGCAAAGGATCAGGTCATTTCCTCTATTTGTTTCACAAAATTATAATAATAGTCCTTTTAAACTAATTAATTAGTATTGTATGATTTAACTTTTAGGAGTTTGAAAATCACCAAACATATTGCATTATACATTTTTGTGTCTCTGATTGTTTTTGTACATTACATCATAATCTATATATTAGGATTTAAAGTTACTAAAATATTTGGCTAGATTACACGAGTAAAGGATCTTTACTCTAACTTTTGCAATGAGAAAACTCTTTAATAATGAAGAAGTTGTGAATTACATACCTTTTGACGTAAAAGGTTTCGAGACGAAGCGCTAACAACCTCTACATGTAATTTGTCATTAGTGGGAGGCTCTTCCAATAGAAATTGGAACTCTTCTTCCCACCTTGGATCTCTGTTCTTTTTCATGACCTATAATTTGTCATAATAAACATGTATTTAATAGTACCATACCTTAAAAAAATTAATTTCAAATTCAAATTGATTGTAACATACATTTACTATTTAAACAAAATATTTTTCTTTGACATCTCCAACTTATTCATAATTATTGTCAAAAATAATATTTATACTTGATAGAACCAAACCACTAAAATATTATTTATGTTTACTTATTTTAATTACAATGATGTTCATTTTTTGAATTATTTATGTGAAAATAAATTTCTATTATCTTATATACAAAATTTGAAAATAAAAAGTTTGAGTTAGTCTACGGGTCCCTAAGCTTTTATAAAAAAAAATTAATTAGGTCCTTAGACTTTTTTTTGTTTCAATTAGGTTCCAAAAATTGTATTTTGTTTAATTAGATCCTTGCTAGGTTCAATAGAGATGTGATTAAAAAATAAATACAAGTTTAGAAATTCAATTAAAAAATAGTCAAGAGACTTATTTAAAAAGGACAAACAGGTCAAAGATCTAAATAAAAGATTACCAACTTTTGCATGTCCATATTTTCATTTTTGCAAGTCAGTATTTCACTTTTGCAAGTTCTAGACTATTATGTTTAGTGACTAAAGTTCAAGGGACTCACTTGCATTTATTTTTTTAATTAGAGCTCTATTGGACCTAGCATGGATCTAATTTAAAAAAATACATGATCAGGGACATAATTAAAAATTTGGTAAAATATTAAGAGCCCACAAAATAATTAAATCAATAAAAAAACAAAATAAAAATAATTATATATTTTTAATATAAAGAAAAAATTAAAATATTTCAAGCCCTTAATCTTATGATAGGGACATATTTTTATTTAATTATTTATTCCATAAGAAAGAAAGATGTAAAATATAATAACTTTTTAAGGTCATTACCTTAGTCCTCTTTTCCTCCCCTCTAAAAATAATACGTACATGTGGATTAGTATGATACTTTCCCTCTACGTCTTGAGCTTCATGGATTATAACTACGAGTAAACCTCCGCCAGGAGGAGTGCCTTCGGGAGCTTTTTGTATTGATTGTGCTTCATCAAAACCTTTGGCTAAGTCTTCCTCTCTAAAAGGTTTATACGTCAATTCCAAAACAATTTGGCCACGAGATTTCTCATTTTGGGCATCATTAGGATCCATGTTTTTTAGGAGGTCAAGAGTAAAAGCTTTAGGCTCTTCAGGCAAAAGTTGTTTCAAAGGAATCACATTCATACCCATCTTGTCATGCTTCCCAACCTAAGTGTACAAAAATAATATTCAATTCAAATGCATCATTGAAAAGTAAAAGATAAAACTTTTAGAAATAGACATAGACATAAACCTGTTCCCAATCATAAACATAAAGTTCTAAAGCCTGAGACTCAGGATCTTTAACGACCAAACTAAATTCCTCGTTCCATTCAGGATTCAAGTTTTTATGCTTCACGGTAGTCTTTTTCGACGTCAGCTTATCCTCGGTAAGTTTTAGCTTCACGTAAGGGTCAGATGCACCGAGAAGATCTTTCTTCTTTAACTTCATCGCTTTCAAAACCTTTGTATTTAAAATTCCAACAGGCCTCTTCAAGGCTCTAACATGACATTGAATTGTATTAACAAAACACATTTGAAAATTATAGAGTAGTTGAACAAATAATTAAAAACATGTAAAGAAAATAGGTCAAATGTAGGAGCATACTTTGTTGGGTCCATAACTTGAACTTCCAAGGTTTTGGGCCATAAATACATATTTGCAACTTGATCTTTAATAAACTCCTGAAAATAATAGCCTATAAAGTTTTGAAAATATTTCAATCAACTCATCTAGTTAAGCATAAAATGAAAGAATAAACACACCACCTAATTGTCACATTTAGACCACTTTGATAGTCTAGAAAAGGTCTCTTAAGTCATATCTCCAATGAAAATACTATTAGGTGACTTAAAACATAACCATAAACCATCCATTCTCAAACTTCTACAAGTATACACTACATTTTCTCATTTCATGTTTACCTTAAATATAGTCATCATTTTCAATATGTTTTCATTAGTATTTATATCAAAGTACGATACACGTGAGTAACCATTGTTTCAATTCTACCACAATAATCTATATATTATAATAGGAGGTGGTCACTTTTACTTTAAAAGTACATGATAAATATAAGTAGTTTTAAATCTCAACCACTAAAATAGGTAAAAGAATGAAGAAATCAAAATATAAAAAAATAGTACTCATGTACCTGAACAAACTTATAGAGGCCAGGAATAGACATAAGATCAACGCCTACAAGCTTTAGCCCAAAGTCAACATGCGGCTACACAATGAAAGATGCCAAAGCAAAAGAGTGAAAAGGTAAGTACAAATCATTATTAAGATACACCTAAGTACAAAACATTACATTGTTATATAAAGAAGAAACCTACATAAAGAATGTTCAATCACCATTAGTCCACTCAAACAACCAAAAAAAGAAAAAAAACAAAGTTTATTTGAACAAGATCCCCTTGTTGAAAAAAAACTAGTTTGATAAATGATTTTCACTTCCATATATCTTAAAGCATGACAAAACAGTTTGGTAGACACACTTTTAACTTTGAGATGATTAAAATTCCAATGAATTTGATGGGTCATTTTGGTATGTTAAGTGTAAGGGTTGTTTATATCACCCATGTTATGTGAAAATAAATTACCAAGTACGGGATTTTTCACAAATAACTATATTGGTCTGTTAAACTATCATCTTAAAATGGAAACAAATCAACAATGCAAGATATTCACAACAAAAAAAAAAGATAAAGATCTATTTAGAATTCAACCATTTTTAATAAGGAAAAAATCTAACGTTGTACATGTAAAAATGAATGAACTATACTAGTTCCTTTTTTCTATAGGAAATATACTTCCTATCAAACTCTGAGTGTCAAAATCTACAATTATACTTGGATACAATTGATCACAACCATTGTTATTAGAACCAAACCAACCATTGACTCTTTCAAGGTATTAGATCAATGAATTATTGGTTAAATTAGTAAGTCACTAATTGAACTACACAAACCAATATATATATATATATATATATATATATATATATATTATTTTACACATACATTAAATATTTATTTTAGCCCAATGATAAAGTTAAGAGCTTTGAATTTCTAATTCCTTGACTCGTGGCAATTTTGAGTTTTTTTTTCCTTATAACACATGATGTGGTTACAATTTCACAACTCCATTGGGTGATGTGCAATAAACTGCAAAATTGTTTACTTCTAGCATACTTGCAAAGGATGTTCGTGCACTTGGACCAATGAAAGAATACTCCATTAAGCAATTTGAAGTTTGGACGCAATAATGGGTTCACTTGGATGGATTTTCACTGGTTTAACCTAGTTTAATGCAGTTTGTTGACGTCATAACCAAGTCAATAACATTCTTTATCCAAAAATAAAATTGAACAAACTTTTGGTTTAATTAGTCCAACTTATTAGGTAGGACTAATTTTAATAACACTTACACAACCATTACAAGGCTATGAAATATTATAGTCCCTAATGCCACGTGTATGTAAAATGCTTTACACATATTTAAGTGAAAAGATAGTTAGAGGAAGTAATACACTTATCTAATACAAACCTTTTCCATGAGAGATACATAGATATTTGCAAAGCATGGAAAACTCGGAACCAAGGGTTTCAAAGTAATACGAGGTGCAAGAAAAGCTTGCAAATCCATCACCTGAAATAATTTAAAACTCTTAGAACCAAGAAACATCTAACTTCCCCTCATCTTACACCATATTTTACTTACACAATAAAAAAAATTACCTGAACGGTTGCTTTCAACCCAAATTTCTTAACAGCAACAATGACATTAGGATTTCCCGCCCATTTTACAAAAGGCTCCATAATTAATTCTTTTTCGTCTGTCTCATAAACTTTCATTCCTATTGAGAATAAATTATGCATTCAATAAGAAAAATGGAAAAATTCACATAGAATCACAAATACATAGTAAGAAATAGAATAATTGCATTTATAAAACAAACACATAAGTATTTTTTAGGGGTTATAAAGTTAATTAGTGGTGAAATAAAAAGAGAGAATAGAGAGACCGTAAATTTGAATTCTCCCACTAACAAAAAAAGTGAACAACTACTATTTATTAATAAAAAAGTATAAGTAATTTTTTTTAGAAGAGATAAACCATTTTGACAAAAAAAAAGTATTTTATAAGGGTTCCTTTTAATGAGTAAAGCCCAAAACAAGATCTTATGGTAAAATGCATCATTTGATAGATCAAAGTTTATTTAAACTCTAAATAAAATTCATACCAATATGGGTTTCAAACCTTAATATTTATCAAAGACTATTAATGTAATTGATTTTAGAGATGCGGTAAAAAAATGGAAATTGAACTATGTCTTAATATTTGATATATTATTTTTGAAAGGAATATTTGATGTATTATTAAAGATGTTTTTTTTTATGAGTATTAAAATTGTTCTTTCAAATTAAAACCATCTTATTAATTGTTAGTTTATTACATTTTCCCAAAAAAAAAACATGATTTATCAATAGAACCAAAATTCATTTCTAAATTGTGATTTGCATCCTTTACAAATAATAAAAACGAGTGAAATTTAGATATTATCATAGGTTACACATTGATAATATTTATATTATTTGTGCAAACCAGTAAAAAGTTCTTATCTAATAATAAACCACATCTAAATAAACTAACCTTGAAAAGTTGGCGGCAGAGACCCTAGTGTGAGCTCTTCAAACTCAACGGAATCAATCTTATATTTAGGTATTTGCTCATCAATTATTGGTTTTGCAATATTCATTACAGTCTTGCATATTGCCTAAATGAAAAAACCCAATCAAACAGGCAAAAAAGAAGAAAAAATATATGTTACGTGATAATTATCAAAAAATATAATAAAACATACCTTATCAAGGTATGGCCACATATATTCAATAAGCTTGTTAAGCCAATCAACCTTTATAAAAACTCCAATAAGTAATAGTGTAGTTGTTAAAATACTCATAGTGCATTGTGCATATTAACAAAGAGATAGATATCTAGTGTAACCCATTGCTTTACCCGATCAAAGTCTGGATTTTTTATCCAAAGTGGTATCTCAGGAATCATTCTCTGTAAAGTTTTCGAGTCTTCCTCCGCCAATGGCTGGATTTCAGGATCCTATCCAAGCCAACAATGTATTAGTCCAATACTTAAAAAATGCATTAAAAATGTCAAAATTTCAAAGATTCACAATCAATTTTCTTTTTTGATTGCTTTTTTGCATATATAATAGTGTGGCTTTATCTATTTTAAACTTTTTTTCTTATGGTTAGTGAAGTTACTAAAGACAAAAATATTTAGATTCCAAAATGACATGTAAGAAAAGGATTATTATAATTTATGATCATAATTTACAAAACTTGTTAGACAACATTGATTAGCCTCTAAAAGAGAATAAAACAAACAAAATAAGACTCAAACATCTATCTAAAGGAAAGAGAAAGGTTTACAATTGGGTGGAATACAAAACAAGATAATGTATTAAAAATCATGTTTTATTTGTAATATGTACCTTAACCTCAGTGGATTGAACGTAAATAAAGAGAAAATAGCCAATGACGAGACCAATAGAAATCCCAATTCCAAATCCAAAAAAACCAAATATGGTGCTAAAGAAACCCATCTCAGTTCTTAATTTTGTTTTCAGATCAAACTTGCTCTGATGATGATGACAATCACAATCTCTTTCTCTCTCCTTGTGCTAAAAGTAAAATTATTATGCAAATGCGTTACTTCCGATGTCTTTGAGTTCTCCTCGGATCACCATTCCTATATTCAAACCAAAACGTGTAATGCAAATCATTTTGACCCAAAAAAAGAATATTTATACAAAAAAAAAACAAGTTATGGCTATTACTAAGGATTTAACACAAATGATTACGTTATTGTTGTTAATTAAAGTTACTACCACTATTTTTTTTGGAGTGATACTACCATATAATTTGTAATTCATGTAATTATATATTCGAGGAAAAGTCACGTAGTATGATATTTAATTATGTACTATACGATTTAATTAATTTTTGACTTTCTTGTTTGATACCCAATTTAAAAAGTCACAGTTTATATTTCATAAGTAACATCGTTCCTTCCCCTAAAAAAAAGTAACATAGTTCGGTAGTTCCTATTGTTTTTTGGCCGACTAGATAGTTCCTAATTCCTATTGTTAACTATTCATTTGTCGTATAATTCATACATAATTCATAATCATAACATATGAATAAATATCATTTTAGCGGCTTGCATTTGAGAGATGAATGAAAAATAAATAAATTATATAATGTTTTATAATGAATAAAAATAAAATAAAATATTTAAAAATTAAACATGTTACTACATTATTTTAAACATATTTTCTCTATATTTTTATGTTAAAAATTATATAATATTTAAGAAACTAAAACACTATTAAACTCTTAGTCAACTGATATAAAATTATTAAAGTTTAAGTAATATTATCGAATTGGAGTTTTGTATATGTTACGACAAGAAATACTTGCAGGAAGAATTGGATGCCTGTGGTCTAAAAAAAAAAAATCCCTCCCCAAATGTTTCCCTATTGAAAGGGATTGTTTTTTCTTGGGTGATAAAAAATGATTATGCTCTTTCTTTACCTCTTTGTTTAATAAATAGTAAAATTTTGATGTTCTTTGGAAGCTATTCAAGAACAACAGATGAAACCTTTTTTACACATGAACAGGTAATAACTTTATAATTTCACTTTCAAATTCTTATAATTAGTATCTTTTAATATCTTTTTATTTCATTTGAATATAATATAAATAAAATGAATTCGAATGAAAATAAAAAAAAGAATAAATAAAATAGAAAGACAAGATATAAATTGTATATATATGTAATTATATGCAAATAATTTGGGTCTAATAGGATTTGAACCTATTTCGTTTTATTTATACTTTTTTTTTATTAAACCAAACAATAAGTGAGAGGAGGAGTGAGGAAGTAGGAAGTTGGATTATTCTTTTCTTTTCTTTTTTAAATAAAAAAATAAAAAAAATAATTTTGATGCATTGTTAGTTCAAAGATGATTAGTATTATATATTAAAATTTAAATAATAATAATAAATAATTTATGTTATTTTTTATCTACCAAATCATTTTAATTTAAATATTATTTTCTATTTTGCTTTATTTATGTTCAATCAACCAATCTTTATTTCTCCCCCCCTACCCCATGTTTTACCTGTTTATTTGTATTTTTTTTTATTTTCTTCCTCACAACCAAATACATGAATATGGATTAAAACGGATAGAATTTGTAGTAAGAGATTAAATTAAATTGATTAATAAAATATATGTATGTTTCTGAGGTTGGGGGAGCAAGGATTTAAATTCAACTTTTATGATATCGGTGATATGAAATGTGGTAATTTTCAATGAGCTGAAAACGACGCCGAGGGACGAAACGAAAAGCGTGAGTGACGAGTGGATCCCCGGTTGTTGTTTGTGCAAACGAAGTTAAGTTACGTATAAAAGGGGTATTTGATATCTCTGTCTGTCTTGTTCCTTTTTTATTCTCTCCCTCTCTCGCTCCTCACCTTAGGGTTTTCATGCAACAATTTCCTCCTCTCTCTCTGTACACTAGATTGGGGATTTTCCTTGGATTTAGGGTTTTCGCCGTTTTTTTATTTTAATTTTATACATTTTTCTGCGATGCAAGGAATTAATCCATTCGATCGATCGGGGATAGGTGAGAGAAATTGAAGGGTGAGTGTGGGTTTTGTATGGAAACTCGGAGTCGGAAGCGGGCGGAGGCTTCCTCAGCTGCCCCTTCTTCCTCGTCCACCACCACCACTCGTTCACCCAAGCGCTCTCGTCTTTCTTCTTCTTCTTCTTCTTCCATCCCACCTGTTAATACACGTTCTCGTTCCGCCAGGAATAACACCAACAACTCCAGTTCCATTTCTCTCATGGACCCCACCAATGAATCCTCCGGGTCCAGACGTGATCGCCGTGGCAAGAATTTCGATAGGGACAATTCTGTCAAAGGGAAGGAGAAGGAACAGGATGTTAGGATTAGGGATGCGGAGCGGGAGCGGGAGCGAGAGCGAGCCTTGGCGTTGAACATGGAGAGTGAAGATGTTGGGGATGACGATGATAATGATAGTGACGGCGGTGTGGGAATTCTACACCAGAATTTGACGTCTGCCAGTAGTGCCCTTCAAGGGCTTCTTCGGAAACTTGGTGCTGGTTTGGATGATTTGCTTCCTGCTACGGCTATGGGCGGTTCTGCATCATCTTCTCATCAGAGTGGCAGACTCAAGAAGATTTTGTCTGGCTTGCGTGCCGATGGGGAAGAATGTCGTCAGGTTGAGGCATTGACACAGCTTTGTGACATGCTCTCCATTGGCACTGAAGATTCCCTCAGTACATTTTCGGTTGACTCATTTGTTCCTGTGCTAGTGGGCTTGCTTAATCACGAGAGCAATCCCGATGTCATGCTTCTTGCGGCCAGGGCGCTAACTCATTTATGTGATGTGCTTCCTTCATCCTGTGCTGCTGTTGTGCATTATGGTGCTGTCTCTATCTTCTGTGCGAGGCTGCTCACCATAGAGTATATGGACTTGGCTGAGCAGGTTATTTTCTCAGTCAATCTCTTTTCTTCCTTTAGTCATTATGTATCCGTGTCTTACGATGTATGAACTTGCTAAGTCCTTAACCCTTAGTTGTTGAAAATGGGCTGCTGTCTTAAATGAGGTTCTTATTATTTGACACACCTTACGGTTTTCTAGTTTGAATTCTGATAGTTGTGATTGTTGATGTGAACAGTCTCTTCAAGCACTAAAGAAGATTTCTCAGGAGCACCCAACTGCCTGTCTTCGAGCTGGAGCTCTGATGGCTGTTCTTTCTTACTTGGACTTCTTCTCAACAGGAGTTCAGGTAACTAATCAATGAAATCCTAACATCAAAGGGTGATTACTCATTTTGCATTTACCACCCTTGATTAGCTAGCCTATATTGACATAATCATGTGTTTCAGCGGGTGGCATTGTCTACTGCTGCAAATATGTGCAAGAAGCTTCCTCCTGATGCAGCTGACTTTGTGATGGAAGCTGTTCCACTTTTGACAAACCTCCTTCAGTACCACGACTCCAAGGTAAGGCATGTTTGCTTGTCATATTTGTCATAAAATGAAAACTGCACTTTCCTTGTCATTCCTTCCTTTTAAGGAATTTTTGTTTGTGTAAATATTGATCCGTACAACTGATGTTGTCAATTATCTATTTGCGTTTTCATAATATTCAATGTTACTTTTGTAGGTCCTGGAACATGCCTCTGTTTGTTTGACACGAATAGCTGAAGCATTTGCATCATCTCCAGACAAATTAGATGAATTGTGCAATCATGGACTGGTAACACAAGCTGCCTCTCTCATTTCTACCAGCAGTTCTGGAGGTGGGCAGGCTTCTCTCAGCACTCCAACATATACTGTAAGTGCAATCTTTGCCACTAAATTTGATATTTTTATCCTTTGGTGGGTTGTTCCTTTGACTTCATTGGTGCATGCAGGGTTTGATCCGCCTTCTTTCCACATGTGCAAGTGGATCTCCTCTTGGAGCTAAAACATTACTTCTCCTTGGAACTAGTGGCATTCTTAAAGATATACTATCCGGTTCTGGTGTTTCTTCTAACACCTCTTTTTCGCCTGCATTGAGTAGGCCAGCGGATCAGGTATGATGTACTTTTGAGTTCTTTTGGTCTATTATATGTAGTTGGTATCTTTATAGTTCATTTGATAGATTGCGGCATTGATCTCACCATTTAAATCCTTGAAAACTTTTCAGTTCTCTTTTTGTGAAAGATGAGTTTATCCTAATTCTCTTTTCTAATATTTAGATATTTGAGATTGTGAACCTGGCAAACGAACTTCTGCCTCCATTGCCTCAAGGAACCATTTCCCTTCCTGTCAGCTCCAACTTGTTTGTGAAAGGGTCTGTTGTGAAAAAATCCCCTTCTGGCAATTCCGGGATACAAGAAGACACAAATGGAAATGTTCATGAGATATCGGCTCGTGAGAAATTATTAAATGATCAGCCTGAGTTACTTCAGCAGTTTGGGATGGATCTCCTCCCAGTTTTAATGCAGGTTCAATGCTTAAATTTACTTAATTGTTAAAGTGCTCAAATTATATTTTGTGATTTGTTTATTAATTTTTAACTTTTTAAATAAATAACTGCCTCTATTTTTTATATCCTTGACTTCTTCATTCCTTGACTCCTGTCACTTATTAATAGTTTTGTCTTGCTTTTGAAACAGATATATGGTGCTAGCGTCAATGGTCCAGTTCGGCACAAATGTCTTTCTGTCATTGGAAAATTGATGTATTTCAGCACAGCTGAGATGATCCAGTCTCTGCTGAGTGTAACAAATATATCAAGGTATCTAGAACTTCAATTGGGTTGCTGTTGCTCTATGTTCTCTGTAGAAAACTTATGCATTGTCACTTTGATGATATAGTTTCTTAGCTGGTGTGTTAGCATGGAAAGATCCACATGTTTTGGTTCCTGCCTTGCAAATTTCGGAAATTCTTATGGAAAAGCTTCCTGGAACTTTCTCTAAGATGTTTGTCAGAGAAGGTGTGGTTCATGCAGTTGACCAACTTATTTTGGCTGGAAATTCAACCAATATATCTACACAAACATCATCTGCTGAGAAGGATAGTGATTATGTACCTGGAACTTCATCTCGCTCTAGACGCTATCGCCTGCGCAGTGGTAATTCAAATCCCGATGCGAACCCTTCAGATGATTTAAGGAGTCCAGTTCCAGTTAATGTTGGTTTGCCACCAAGTTCTGTAGAAACTCCAGCAACTAATTCTAGTATCCGTGCATCTGTTAGCTCAGTTGCTAGAGCTTTTAAAGACAAGTACTTTCCTTCTGATCCTGGGTCTGGTGAAGTGGGTGTTAGTGATGATCTTTTGCATCTGAAAAATCTATGCACGGAGTTGATCACTGGTGTTGATGATCAAAGAAGTAAGGCAAAGGGAAAAGTTAAAGCTTCTGGATTTGGTCTGGATGATAATTCTACTAACACAGAAGAGCATTTGATTGGGGTGATATCTGACATGCTAAAGGAACTTGGCAAAGGAGATAGTGTATCTACTTTTGAATTTATTGGTAGTGGTGTTGTTGAAGCCTTGCTAAATTATTTTTCTTGTGGGTATTTCTCTAAGGATCGAATATCAGAAACCAATCTCCCCAAGCTTCGCCAACAGGCACTTTCAAGGTTCAAGTCATTTGTAGCTGTTGCACTACCTTTGAGCATTGACAATGGGGCTGTTGCTCCTATGACTGTCTTGGTTCAGAAGCTTCAAAATGCGTTGGCCTCCTTGGAGCGTTTCCCTGTTATGCTGAGTAATTCATCTCGGTCATCTAGTGGAAGTGCACGTCTCTCCTCTGGGCTAAGTGCATTATCTCAGCCCATAAAATTACGTCTCTGCCGAGCCCAGGGTGAAAAGTCACTTAGGGATTATTCCTCCAATGTGGTACTGATTGATCCGTTAGCAAGTCTAGCAGCCATTGAGGAATTTCTATGGACTCGTGTCCAGCGTGGTGAATCTGGTCAGAAGTCTACTGTAGGCACTGAAAATTCTGAATCTGGAACAACTCTTGCAGGGGCAGGTGTTTCATCTCTTTCCTCTTATACTCCTTCCACTGCCCATCGTCATTCTACTAGATCCAGATCATCTGTTAATATAGGAGATACACCTAGAAAAGAAACATCTCAAGACAAAGGAACGAGCTCATCAAAGAGCAAGGGTAAAGCTGTATTAAAACCTGCACAGGAGGAAGTGCGAGGACCCCAAACAAGGAATGCGGTGCGCAGAAGAGCAGCTCTTGATAATGTCGCTCAAATGAAACCTGCAAATGGCGACTCAACTTCTGAGGTATGCTGCTAAATTCTGGGAACGAGTCATAATAATTAAATAATTTTAATCTAAATTGGTTTATAACATTGAATAATTTAATCTTTGTTGGATTTTGTTTATACTTATGCTTATTGTCCTTCCCTCTTTTTGTTAGATAAAAAACCATTGGTGAGACTTCTTCATCTAATAGTTAGTTGATGTTGGCTTTTATTTTACTGCTTTGGATTAAAATGATGCTTTCAGTTTACGTGTCTCCTGTAGCATCTTAAACTTGAGTGGTGGCTTTTATGGTTTAAGTCATTTTTATTGTTTGACATTATTTTCCCCTGCCTTTATGGGATAGGATGAAGAATTGGATATATCTCCTGTTGAAATTGATGAGGCTTTGGTGATTGAAGATGATGATATTTCTGATGATGAGGATGAAGACCATGAAGATGTATGTTTCTTCTTCTGCTAAGATTTCATCTTATTGTTGTGGTTACTTTTATTCATATCTCATTTTGTGATCTAAATTGTAAGATCTCACAATCTTGCTGCCACTTACCTTTCTGAATCGCATGTAAAATCTTAAATGAGTTCGTTGTGATATTTCAAGATTGCTGAACTGGTGAGATTGTGCAATCATGTGCAATCCAAAAATCTGTCAATTTCAAGTTATATTTAAGTATTTTCTTTTGTGACGTCTGGTTGTGTTATGTATGCGACTAATTATGACTTGTTTTGGATGTTATGGTTATGAAATTTCAATGCTAAGTTTGCTATAATGTTATCTATATTTTTCTTTCATATTTTCTATGCATACATAAACCTATATAATTTTTTGGTAGGATTTTATGATCTACATTTTACAATTTTGCATCCCCCCTTCTGATCTTAGGTAGAATCTCAATCTTGACAACAATGGTTGTTACCAATATTGAAAACTATCATTTAGGTGCATCCATTCTTGCAATTGAGTTTTACCAAATAGAAATGTTATTGCTGTTTCCAAGAATGGATACTACCATTAATTGTTGTTTAGATTGGATATTATGATTTGGTTTAGCTGTTCTGTTCTAGCTATTAAATTTTATCAGATAGAAATGGTATTATTGTTTCTTATATTTTTAATAATCATTAATTGTTGATTCCTAGATTGGATGCTATCATTTGATTCAGCTGCACCCATGCTAGTAATTGAATTTTATGAAACAGAGATGATATTACTCCACTAACCATCATCTAATGCATCATCAGCTTGTTTTATTAATTTATTTTATTTTTGTGCAGGTGCTGAGGGATGATTCTCTTCCTGTCTGCTTGCCTGACAAAGTGCATGATGTGAAATTGGGTGACTCGGCTGAGGAGAGTACTGTTGCTCCAGCAACAAGTGATAGCCAGACTAATACAGTCTCAGGTTCTAGCAGCAAAGCTGGTATAGCCAGGGGTTCTGACTCCGCTGATTTTAGGAGTGGGTATTCATCTAGTTCAAGGGGTGCAATGTCATTTGCTGCTGCTGCTATGGCTGGACTTGGATATGCTAATAGCAGAGGTTTCAGGGGTGGCAGAGATAGGCATGGGCGCCTGTTGTTTGGTAGTTCTAATGATCCTCCGAAGTTAATTTTTACTTCTGGTGGGAAGCAGCTTAATAGGAATTTGACTATATATCAAGCAATTCAAAGACAGCTTGTGCTAGATGAAGATGATGATGAGAGATTTGTGGGCAGTGACTATGTATCTAGTGATGGAAGCAGTCTGTGGGGTGATATTTACACCATTACTTATCAAAGGGCAGAAAACCAGCCAGATAAGGCGTCTACTGGAGGATCAAGTTCAAATACTTCAAAATCTGCCAAATCTGGGTCTGCCTTAAATTCCAGCGCAGAAGCTAAATTGCATCAGACATCTGTTCTAGACAGTATATTGCAGGGAGAATTGCCATGTGATCTAGAGAAATCTAATCCCACTTACAATATTTTGGCACTCCTGCGTGTGCTGGAGGGTTTCAACCAGCTTGCGCCTCGTTTGAGGGCCCAAATGGTTTCTGATAGCTTTGCCAAGGGAACAATCTTGGATTTAGATGAGCTATGTGTTACAACTGGTGCTAGGGTGCTTCTAGAGGAATTCATAAGTGGTAAGCTTACTCCAAAATTGGCAAGGCAAATACAAGATGCCCTTGCACTATGCAGTGGCAGTCTTCCCTTATGGTGTTACCAGTTGACTAAAGCGTGCCCTTTCTTGTTTCCTTTTGAGACCCGACGACAGTACTTTTATTCTACCGCATTTGGGTTATCACGTGCATTGTATCGACTTCAGCAGCAGCAAGGTGCTGATGGCCATGGATCAACAACTGAGAGGGAGGTGAGAGTTGGGAGATTGCAGCGCCAAAAGGTTCGTGTCTCTCGAAATCGTGTCTTGGATTCTGCTGCAAAAGTTATGGAGATGTATTCTAGCCAAAAAGCTGTACTTGAAGTAGAATATTTTGGTGAAGTTGGCACTGGTCTGGGTCCCACCCTTGAGTTTTATACAATTCTAAGTCATGATTTGCAAAAAGTTGGACTGCAAATGTGGAGATCTTATTCTCAAGACAAACATCAAATGGAAATTGATGGAGATGAAAAGAAAAAGAAAGGTGAAGGCTCTGGGCCTAATTTGGCTGGAGATGGAGAACTTGTACAAGCTCCTCTGGGGTTGTTTCCTCGGCCTTGGCCTACAAATTCTGATGCTTCAGAGAGTAGCCAGTTTTCAAAAGTCATTGAGTATTTCCGGCTGCTAGGTCGTGTTATGGCTAAAGCTCTTCAAGATGGACGACTACTGGACCTGCCATTGTCAGTGGCATTTTATAAGCTTGTTCTTGGCCAAGTACGTTTTGCAATATTGATGTTTTAACCATTTTCATTTTTTATTGTTAATCTGATGGTCAATTTATTCTAGTCTATGTACCTAACCTTCACTTTGTGGCAGGATCTTGATTTGCATGACATTCTGTTCATTGATGCTGAGCTTGGGAAGACTTTGCAAGAGTTCAATGCCCTTGTTTGTCGGAAACATTATATAGAATGCATTGGTGGTAGCTATACAGATACAATTGTTAACTTATATTTTCATGGTGCACCAATCGAAGATCTTTGCTTAGATTTTACCCTCCCTGGTTATCCTGAATACACCTTGAAGCCAGGAGATGAAATTGTATAGAGTTAAACCCTGAGCTAGTCTATAGATCTTGGTTCTTCTGTTATGAACATTTCCTTTAACTTACTCTCAAATTCTCAGGTTGATATCAACAATTTGGAGGAGTATATATCCTTGGTGATCGATGCAACTGTCAAGACTGGAATCATGCGGCAAATAGAAGCATTTAGAGCAGGGTTTAACCAGGTTTTATGCTGTTCTTAATAATTAGTAATTTAACTTTAAATGTACTTATTGTGGGTGTGGAGCATGTTATTTTTCTAAAACAAGGTGTTTCCCTCTCCCCTTTCCAGTGGAAAGTATCTTTTATTGACATTATCATCCTTGTCTATATATGCTCCCATACTTATCTCCCACTGCATCCCTGAGAATTTGTTTTTTAACCGTGCACAATGGCATTGTTAGATCCATGTAGCTGACATCACCTTGTGGATAAGATTATTGTAGTTATAGATTGGAATTAGTTTACCAGATGCATGACATTAATTTGTTAACATGTCATTGAAATTCTCAAGTGACATTCTGTCTCATTTAAAGTTATTTGGTGTTTTACTGAGATATTAAATATCTTTCCTTTATCTCTCATGCTTGAATATATGCTCCTGTTCTTTTACTTACATTGGCTCCCCAATCACCTACTATAATTTCCCTGTACAAAATGGAAATTGCAGGATTCAGTTATTGGATGTTAAACTTTTTTCATTCTGAATATGTTGTTTGTGAAATGGGTGGGTAGTTATGGTTCTGCTAGACTCTCTTGTGGATGATAAGAGGATATTGATGGGGGAAATTAGTTACTTTTGGCTCATTTTATTTAGTTCAAATCTAAACTTCACTTGTATGCTTGTGCTGTTTAATGCAGGTTTTTGACATCTCATCTTTACAAATTTTCACTCCTCAAGAACTAGATAATTTGCTTTGCGGCCGCAGGGAGTTGTGGGAGGTGATTTTTGCCCAATTTTATTATTGCTTTTAATATTAGTTAAAATATTAGATATAGAACAAGGCATTGAAATTAAAAGTTTTTTGTTATTTATCTTACTGCAGGCTGAGACACTTGCTGATCATATAAAATTCGACCATGGGTACAATGCAAAGAGCCCTGCCATTGTTAACGTATGTTTTTTTCTTCCTAATTATAAGTAATATTGTGTATTATGGAAAATTAGAGCTAGTTATAATATATGATGCTTGTCCTGTTGGATGCTATTTTAGTTACTTGAAATTATGGGAGAGTTCACACCAGAGCAGCAACGTGCCTTCTGTCAATTTGTTACTGGTGCCCCTAGGCTGCCACCTGGAGGGCTTGCAGTTCTAAATCCAAAACTAACGATTGTGAGGAAGGTATTCAGAAATGAATTTTTGATAACATGATATTTGGGCTTATTCTTCTTGTACTTTCATATTTTTTTTTCCAGATTAATTTCATGGTTATATATGCATGTTAATATTTATTATTACAGTTGTATTCATGCCTTATTTTTTGGTCTTGGTGCAGCTTTCGTCAACTGCAGTTAATAATTCATCTAATGGAAATGGACCTTCAGAATCAGCAGATGATGACTTGCCTAGTGTGATGACTTGTGCTAATTACCTGAAACTTCCTCCTTACTCTACCAAGGTACTGAGATATGGCATATGAGAAATGATTTTTGCGTCACAATGTCTTCCAACGTTTCCTTACAGCTTGTTTGGGGAAAATGTGTTTTTTCTAAGTTTCTATTGTTTTTATTCTCCAGAAGGGAAATGGTGCAATGAAAATGGTCTCCAAATAACTGTTGCATCATAAAATTCTTGATTATATTTATCTTTCATGTCCGTGTTTGGCCGGGATTAATTCTAGGGAAAAAATTGCTTATTTTTATAATAAACTCATTTTGAAACTAGTAAAAACTAAGCAATTATTTCTCAAAAATACATACGTATGTTCATCATTCTGATATTGCATCTTTTGGTATTAATCTATGATGTTCCAATTTTCAACAGGAAATTATGTACAAGAAGTTGCTCTATGCAATCAGTGAGGGCCAGGGATCCTTTGATTTATCATGAGTTTCTGAAACTAACCAACCTTACCCTGCATGTTAATAGATGGATCAGGGTTTATTGACTTTATTCTTGAGGCTCAGTTTTTTTTTTGTTTGGATGTGCTTTGCTCCTCGCTTCTCGAATAATAGTCTCATTTTCCGTGCTCAATTCAAATTGCAAGGTTGTGGAATTGTTCAGGTGAGTTGACCTTTTCTGCCAGTAAGGTTGTATTGATGGGATTAATCATATCTTTCTGCTGCGGCACGTGAATAATTTGTTACTCCTTCCCCCCCAAACTTGCTGGGAGGTTCTTCTCATATTGTCCTCTCTTTATTTCTGACATACTTATAAGAATTTCTCCCATAAATTGCAGTTGAATCGGGTCGCCACATTTTCAAAGTGTAGGGGAATTTACGGAGGAGCTCTTATTTAATTTTACCTGTTAGAACTTGTAAATATAATAGCAATGATGAAATTTTGATTTTCTTTTCTGTTTAAAATATTTCATTATTCTGTTTGTAATTCCAATTATTGGCAATTAGCATGTACGAAGAAAAATGGTAAGGGGAAAATAAATAATTTATAATATTATGCTTTTAATATCATTCTATTACTTAGTTACTTGTCATATGTTATTGTCAAATTTTGTCAATCTCGTCACATGGAGAAATATCACTAATGTTAAGTGAATGACTTGAAGAATAATATTATTGATATTCCTACGTTTGCATATTTATCTTTATGCATTAAACTAGAGTATGTTGTTAGAAACATGACTTAGATCTGTTTGTTTCAATCTTATTTTGGAGAAACAAAATGTTTTAGTTATTTTTAAAAAATGAGATGTTAAGGTCATGTTTAGGGGGTGATTTTTAGTTTTGAATTTTGAAAATTTTAAAAATAATAATTAGTTTTTAGTTTTAGTTTGGAAAAGAAATTAAACTAGTTTTTAAAATGATTAGTTTCAAATGCTTTTTTTTTTTTAAGTTTCATATTGTATTAAAATTAGTTTTAGAGTGACTTTGTGTGGTGGTGATGATGGTGATGTTAATAGTACAGTAGAGATAACAAAGACTATGGTGATGTTGATGATAGTGGCAGTGACGTGGTGGTGATAGTGATAGAGGTGGTGGCAGCAGTATTGCTAGCAATGTTAGTGATGTGGTGGTGGTTATAATAGTGGTATTGATAGCGATGGTGACGATATGGTGATTGCAATAATGATGGTAATGATGATAAAGGTGATGGTTGTGATTGTGATAATGCTTACTAGTTACATTTTGAATAAAAGAATAATAGTTGTATTATATTTTTTACAAGTTTAATTTTATTTTTTTTAAGATGAAGTATTTATATTTTTAAATTTTAGTAATGGTGGATTTATATTTATAGAAGGGTGATCCAGTAGTTAGAAAAGGAAGAATTGCTAGTTCAAATCCTTCCAATCCATATTCAAAATGTGTAATGCATGACATCCTTGCTAAATGATTAAAAAATGATTGTTAAGACTAGATCATTTTAAATTGTCAAGCTGGTTTTAAAAAAAAAGTAGAAAGCATATCAAATAAAAAGTTAAAAAAGCTTAATTATTTTCTTATATTGTAATTTAGTTTGATAATTTATTCTTATTTTGAAAATTGAATTGAACATTATACTTTTTTAATATCAGTTGAACATCATATATGTTGATTTTTCTTTTACATATAAATTACTTTATTTTAATCTAACTCACGATTCAGTTTTGACAATGTTAATATGTGATTTGTTATAAATTTGTTAGTGGGAAGGATTTAAATGTATAAACTCTTCTTTTCCTCTTTCTAAGTTAACCTTATAATTCTTTAATATATAACATTTGGTAACATATGAACTAATTGATTGTGAGTGGTTTGTTATATTTTATAAAAAGAGTTTATAATGTAGTTATATTCACTGTTTTCTTTAACTAGCTAGTTAATATGAACTAATTGATTTTTTTTATTCATCTATAATTGGGATTGTGATTTAATTAGTTGTTAGATTTTATATTCTGTGAAATTATTCATTAGTTATCAAATTAAATTATTTTAAAAGTTATAAAAAAATTTAAAAAAAAGAGTTAAAAACTGTTGAACTGATCAATCAAATAGTAATATATATATATTTATTTATTTATTTATTTATTTTTATTTTTTTTTGTTAGAGTCAATTCTTCTTGACTCAAGTATGATCTATAGTATTAGCTCTTTTCAAATATTTATTTAAAGTTGTTGTATATTCATGATTCTATTTACAAATCTCTGATTAAAATAGAGTAATATTATACAAGTTTATTCATATTCATGATTCTTTTTACAAGATCTCTGATTAAGATACAGTAGTCTTATACAAGTTTATTCATACGTGCAATCAAAGCTTGAATGGTTGATTTAGATTGAACTTTACATTAAAATCAGTTGAATTAAATTACATATTATTTTCAGGGTAATATGTGTTTATCCTTTTTAAAAATTTGATTTTTTTTTAAATTTTGAAATGCATCACTTTTGAATTCCTTAAATATGATTTTTATAAGCACTATTAAATGTTATCTTGAAGACCATATGTGGGATATATTTGTATTTCCTTTCCATCGAATTAAAAAATGTGGGATATATTTCAAAATTAGAGGGACTAAAATAAGTTTTTTTTTAAAATAACTAAAATGGAACTTTAAAAATAATTATATTTTTGACTAAAAAAACAAACTGCAGTGCAATGCATGGGGGTATTGATTCATACTTTTCAAATTTGAACCAAACCAAATATATATATATATATATATATATATATATATATATATATATAATTTTTTATTTTAATTCTTAACCTATTTATTATTGTATTCTTTTGAATCTTTTGATTGTGTTTCAATTTATTTTGTCTACAAATCAAGGTTTGTGTTGAATAAATTGGTTTATTTCCTTTTTATTATTATATATAGATAAAGTTTCATGATGTAATTAATTAATTATTTGTTATTTTTTATAATTTATGTTAGTATTTAGTTGATATAATATAACTCAATTATACTGAAATATGTTGCTTATATTATTTTATGACAATATTATTTATCAAATTTGGAATAAAATCACGTGTTGTAATTAATGGTGAGTAAACACTCAAAATCATTCTCAATAATTCAGCATGAGACATACTAGTTTATGTTTAATATAAAAATCTGATATCCCTAAAGATTGATAGCGTAGTAAACATAAATCCATAAATAAATATAGCATTGCGATGCGGGGGGAAAAGTTAAAGAAGCATTTCCGTATTGATTTAAAATGTGTAAAAGGAAGAAACGATGAATCCAATGACAAGTTGAGCTCCTGGACTCTTGTACTTGGCCAAGTTAAACCACGAAACAGCACCTACGCGCACCTCACTTGGACTGCAAGCTGCTTCACCAAATTTGGGCATGCATCCACGCCATTGTTGTTGAACACCGCACGGTCCAATGCAAGCGTGCAAGCTTCTTGGCCCAAGCATTCTCGCTCCACGATTTGCTTGCTGGCAGCAGCATTGCAGCTTCCCATAGCAAAGTCTCCGCAATAACCACTTGGGTTACCAAAGCTTGCGAACTCCACAGCCACGATCCTTTTCCCAGTTGCACACGCCAGTGAAGCTGCTGCTCTAACAGATTTCACTACAGGATGGAAATTGCCCCTCCTAGACACCCATGAATTCACGTTGGCAGGGTCCTTCTCTCCTACTATACTGCAGATTGTGTCTCTGTTCACATTTAGGATCTCAACCTGTGCTGGACCTCTTGCCTCCTCTTCAAAAATGACAAGCAAATTGTCTTGTGGGTTGAGGAAAGATCTTGGGATGTGGTACTCTGATTGAGTAGGCTTTCCAAGTGGAGAGACGAAAGTCATCCAGTAGCGACCAATGTTGTGTCCGTTGACCCACACCATTCCCTTCCCCATACCACTCATCCTTATGGCAACAGGACCTGTTCCCTCTGGGCTGCCAAATCTTGTCCTGTACCAGCTCAAAGCCCTTGGAACTGCACCAAGTGGTTTCCACTTTGCCCTTCTTGATGCTTCCTCGCTGAAAACTTTCATTCCCTCACCTTTCAGACCCACCATATGACCCCACCCATTACGAGTAAGATCGAGTTTCCCACTGTTGAGACCAAGGATGTTTATGGACTTGGGTCCTGCGTACCTATGTTCCATGTAAGCTCCACTGTCCTGTAAGGGACATGTTATTTTACTTTGCTTTCCTCTTGGATCAAACTCAGAAAAAAATAAAAAAATAAAAAAAAGTTAAGAGCCTCTTACTGGTAGTCCAACAGTGCTAGACAACAAGGAAATATGGTTGGTTCCAACCCTGAGCATTACAGGTGTCTGGAACTCAAAAGATTTTTGTTCATGGTTACCATGAGCAGTTCCTAACACACAAGACGACATTCATATTATTACCCCCTTTCTCACTTTAGTAATGATGACGAAATTTGTGTGCTTACCAACGAGGTCTCCGTTTACGAATGCAACCATTGAATGTCCGAGACTCATAACACGAAGAACTGGCAGTACCCCGGGCTTCATTGACATGTCTTCTTGACTCAACTCGAAGCTACAATGAATAAGTAGATCACGATTAAGTCTTAGGAGGCAACTGTATAAAATCAAAAACAAACAATCCTCACCTGGTGGTGTACCAAGCATAGTCGGTGGTGTCCTTAAGCAAGCTGTAAAGCTCTGAGGGAACTGGGAGGTTAATTGGCATTTTCTTGGCCGTTGGAATGGCCTCATTAAACATCTCCCAGTGGAAATTGTTGGCTGCGGGTGACCTCTCGTAGTTCCTTGAATTGTGCTGTGAAACAATCTGTTGGGTGTTGAAGACCACGGTCTTGCAATCAGGGAGGACGCTGATGGAATGTGGAGGCAAAAAGTAGTTTGTGCCTCTGAAGTTAACGGTGGCTGGCTCCATGGTGTGGTTGTTAGTGATGAAAGCAGCACACATGTTGGTTCCAACCCTCTCAAAGATTCTAACCTCCTGAAAATGGTTCAACTTTTGGACACTGGGAACGCCACCAAGGATAGCCTTCCTGCAAAGGAGCAAAGCTTTGTGTACGTCCCTCAGGTGACTCCATTTTGGTTCTCTCGGTAGACCGTATTCATCAATAGGCGCCTCATCGTAATAACTGGTTGTGGTAAACACAGCGCTTGTTCTGCCAAAGTTTGTTCCACCATGGTACTACAAGATCGAGTAATTAGAAACAAACTAGGTATTTTTAAAGTGTGTTAATAATACATACAAGAGCTAGGATGTGATATACCATATAGTAGTTAACCAAATTTCCATTCTTGGAGAAGAAACGGGCAACGGAGAATGCAATGTCTTCTGCGGATCTCTGTGATGGTGGATCTCCAAACACTCTGTACTGAGCAGTCCAATTCTCGGTCCATATGGCTGGTTTGTATGGTTTGTTTGGCCCTGGGAAGGTATCACCACAGTGTCTCCCATTGCATGCGTTGATGACGGGATCAGGGGCATCCCTCTGCTTGCACATGAGCCATGGAACTCCAATATTGGTTGCCACGGCCATATTTGCAGCCCATTGGACGTAACTGTCTCCCTTCCCTTCGTATGCAAGTTGGATATGATTGTACTCGTTCTCAATTTGAGCCAAGATGATGGGACCTCCTTGGGGAGCAAAGAGTTTCTCATCCTTCATCATCTGTATAATCTTAGACACGAAAGCTTTCATGTGAAGCTTATAGGGCTCATTGTCTGAGCGGAATATGATGCCAGGGACCTCTCTAAGCCAATAAGGAAGACCTCCGTGGTTCCACTCGGCTTGGATGAAGGGCCCAACCCTGAGAGTGACAAACATTCCTTTGGCTTGAACGAGCCTAATGAACTTGACAAGATCATAATTGCCTTGGAAGTTGAACTTCCCTGGCTCTGGCTCGTGAGCGTTCCAGAACACGTAGGTTTGAATGACGTTCAAGCCTCCGCGCCTTGCTTTGTCAAGAATGTCAGGCCACATCTCTTGGGTGCTTCGTGTGTAATGGATGGAGCCGGAAAACAGGATCTCGCGCCTTCCGTTGATGAACAGTGACTTACCATCGTAAGTCACATTATGAGCGGCCATATGACGACCATGCTTAGCATGCCTACCCTTATGGTGGCCGCCAGCTGCATGTGCGCCACCAATGGCGATGGAAAGCAAGGTCATCAAAATCAGAATGCTGCGAGTCCGCTCCATCTTATTGCAAATTGAGCTAGCACAGGGATCCTCCTTCTCAGGTAGGTAGATGGAGGTACCCAGAAGCTGATTCTACCTTTGCATGCCCCTCACTTTATATAGGGACCCTCCGAGACAAACTCGCTCTTCCTCTTGCAATATCTTCATTTTCTGTTACCAATCCCTTGGTGGAGGAGCTTCTTCCGTCCTTTCCCATAGCCGTAACACGTGCCACATTCACCACGTTACTATCAGGCCCTAGCCTTCTTCATCTAAATTTTACAAAAATGAAAACAAACCAATAATCAATATGAGTTTAATTAAAATATATTGAAAGCCTACTTTTCTTTTTTTTACCATGCCATTTTGTTATAAATTATTATTGAATTATACTCTGATAATATATATTTGTTTCTATATCATAGCCGAAGATTTTTCTAATTGATGGATTGTTTAAAAATCAAAGTGAATATGAAACTTAAACTTTGATAATATATGTTTATTTCTATATTATAAATTAATTAAATAATAAATTTTTCACTCGTTTAATTAGACATTATTGATATTATCTTTTCTTTTCTTTAAATGAATAAAAATATTTCTTTGAATCACGTCAAATTATCATCTCTGAATAATAATAAAAAATAAAAAATAATCATCATTTTTTATTTGTATTTATTGATTTTATTTAAATTATTTATTTCTGTCAATCTAGTTAAGCTAACGTAACGTGGTGCTCACATAAACATAAATATTGAAATTTGAAAGTAAAATTTATAAAAAAAATTAAAAAATTATTTTAACACATTTATGATGGCAAAAAATTATAATAAAATGAGTCAAATTAAATTAATTTCCTGAAGATAATTTTTTTTTTAAAAAAAAAGATCAAAAAGTTCCATTGAACCTAAAAATGTGACTACTCATTTTATGGTTGATGTTCCGAGAAGCGAAATGTCCAATCCAGTTTGGAAAGGGAGGGAAAGAAATAAATCAATAACAATTGGAGTTTCTAATGAATTCCCTCCAAAACATTTAGTTACGCTTCGATGTCTCTCTCCCTCCAAAATCGAAATCGAAATCAGCAAAACCCTAAAATATAACCCTTAGAATAGTGAGGTGCGCGCAGAGCAATAATAGGGTATGAAATGATGACAAGCCACGAAGAAGATCTGGATCTCCTCCTTTCCCTTGACGAGAGAGTTGCTGAAACCCCTCCATCTTCCCCCACACTCTCAGACGACGATCATGATGAACTTGAACTTCCCAACCAAAGGGAAAGGAAAAAACCCGACATGTCCGTTTTCAAAAGCGCCCTTCAGGATTGCCTTCCTTACGATCCCCCCCAAACCAACTAACAAACCCGTTATTAATGTTGATTCCCACCTTGAAAAGTTTTCGGGCCTTCGAATAAGGTTTCTTTCATTTTTCTCTATTTTATTATATTCCCCAACTGTCACTGCAACTTATTCTCTCTCTCTCTCTCTCTGTTTTCTTTTCCAGGAACCAATTGTTAACTCCTGCCGACCTTAAGGAACATTTTTCAGACATTCGTTTTGTTCGGCTTTCGGTTATCAAGTAAGTAGTACTCTTCTTCACCTCCTCTCCTTCTTCTTGTAATGTTTTTGTTAAATTGTAATTGATATGGATTTGGTTTGTTCAGGAATTCATTGGTTGGGGATACTGTTTCTGGAAGTTGGGCCACTGTTGGTGTATTGACCGAAAAGGGGACTCAGAAGACAAGTTCAACAGGGAAGAGCTATTGTATATGGAAAATTGGTTGTTTAGATGAAACCACTGTTTCTCTTTTCTTGTTTGGAGATGCTTATCAGAAGAACATGCAAGAGCAGGCCGGAACCGTCTTTGCACTCTTTAATTCTACCGTCCGCAAGGATAATGCGGTATTCAATTGTCATGAGTTGCTTCGACTTTTGTTTCTTTTTATTCATCAAGGTTTGCAAAAACTTTTGCAATCTCTTAATTTTTTATTTTTTTTGCAGGGTAATGGTTTTTCTTTGAGTATATACTCCACCAGACAAATTATGAAGATGGGCACCTCTGTTGATTATGGAGTTTGCAAAGGGAAACGAACAGATGGGATGGCTTGTACCCTAGTCATAAATAAGTATGCACACATCTGAGTTTCTTATTATTTTTTATTTTTTTTGGATATGATGGCATGTGGAATTGCAATAGCCTTAGATCACAGCTTTTATAAATGTTTTTACAGATGATCCCTTCATTGAATATCAATATCAACATCAACAACACCTTTAACCCAAGTTATCCCTTCATTGAATATGTCTGATTTAAATTGTAATTTGGCAATGTTCGAAGTCCAAGTACCTTAATCATGAGAACACATTTGAATATTCACTCTGACAAAAAAAACAATAGAGATAGTAGACAACCTTTAGATACAAATAACCATAGACTGGCACTTTTTAAGGGCAAAGAAGAAAAAGTAAGATCATGCTAGATGTTGCAGAATATGTATTGCAAGTTTGTAATATGCATTTGAAGGAAATGATTCTCTAGGATGAACTTTAGAAAATCAAGTGCAGTGTGACAATATATGGATTTTTAAGAATTCACTCCACTAAATTCACATTTGCAAAACATGAGCAATATTAGTTGTAACATGGATCCATGTGCTTGCCATGCTTGTTAAGCTGTTCAATAAGGTGTACTCATTGATAAAGGAAATATAAAATAGCACCCTGTACAATATTGTGATATCTCTCTAATTAATACTCTCCCTCGTAAACCATCCTTCTGACAGTATCAGTGTTTTTCATTTGCTGATTGATGTTAACTGTTTATCTTTGTTATTTCAGACGTCATGGCACATATTGTAAATATCATAAATCAGTAAGTAGCATTTAATTCTTTCAGGCTTTCTTGTCTATTCTGTTGTAACAAGGATATTAGTTCACTAACTTCATATATCACCCTGTAGAAAGCATCAGAGAAGTATTCCTCAATGCGAACTGAACTCAAGGGAGGGTGGGTATTTAGTTTCTTATTACTAGTATAAAGCTTGTTCTCAACTTGTTTGATTTCACCTCAGGTGACAAGAACGTGGTTTTTGTTAGCAGAAACTTACGAACAGCGTTTAGACCTATGGATTACCTCAAATCAGAAGGAATTTACTTAGTTGACCCTCTTGCTGACAAAACAAACTTGAAGAAGTCTCAGCCAGTGAAATTATTGTCCGTGGATGGTATCAGAAAGGCATTGAGGTTTGTCATTATTAACATGGGCACAGTACCTGCTGAGCTATATTGAAAGGACATTCTACTTTTTTTTTTCTCCACTTGAATTCTTTTGCAGTCTAGTATTAATAATAATTTCTATACCAGCAATGCAGGAAAAGTAACAACAGCTTCTCATTCGCAAGGGATTAGGTTCCTTTCTGAGGTTGCAGGTGATTGGACTATCTTGTAACTACAATGGCATTGACATTCATTAATGTATTCATGCTATTGTATTCTTAGCTAGCTTTTGCTACTATGTGCAGCAAAGTCGGATCCAAAAATGAAGAATAAAGGATCAAAATTTCCAAATGTACAAAACAAATGCACAGAGAAGAGGTGAGTCACAAAAAAGGAAAGATTCTAGTTTTTGTCACTTGTATCTTACGGGTAGAGGCCTAGCTGGCATACGAATTTCACTTGTTATTGTCTTCAGGAAATCATCTTTTCCGAATGTGGGATCCTCTCCAGTCATAGGAAACCGACTGTCGGGTGAAAAGAGAATAAAACCAGACGGGCAGGTTTTGGCTGATAAACCCCCGAAGAGAATAGAAAAGATGATTGAAATAGATCTTGTTAGTTCGGATGAAGACTTCTGAAACTTCTGCGTTGCTACATGGATAGATTAAGTGGTTATTGCGTTTTCTTATTTTTGTGAAAGTCATTATTTATTTATTTATAAAATAATTTGTAAGGAAGAAAAAAAAAAATTGCCCGCCTTGGATATACTTTTTGGATTCATCCCTGATTATGAGAAGTCCAGAAGGGAGCCCAAAAACTTTCTTATAAGAATAAGATTATGTTAGGCTTTACCTTGAGTACCTGTTTAATTTACTATGTTTTGTGTTTTTTTGGATGATACAATTTTGATTAAAGAATCGAGATGTTAACTCTAAATTTGAGCTTTAGAGACAAACTTTGGAATTAATGGATTTTTTTACTCGAGTAGGAATAAAACTTAGTATATGCTTCATAGTGAGAAACATAAAGAATATGAATTGGAAGTAAATAATGGGAGATGTCATATTAGTGCGAAATTTCCCTCTTGTCTGGTTTTATTATCCTTGTCAATGATTCATGAAAACATCATACGAAAATCATGAAAACCATCAATTGAAATAAAAATGGAAGCTTACGGAACTCTATAATTCAAATGGTTCCTATTTGTTTTTAACTATGTTAATTTAGCCAAATATCATCCTCAATAATCAATAATAATAAATTAATTAACAGTTTGAAACTAATAAATATAAAATGTGAATAAAAATTCAATAAATATTTTCTAATACATCAGAATGTTGTGATATCCTAAAATTTAGGATAACTTTTTTTTAAGGTAAAATTTAGGATAAAATTTAAAACCACTTAATGCAATAAAATATATTAAATATAAAGCTTGAATTAAAAAACTTAAAAGGAAACTTCATCAAAATTCTTAAAATACTGACCGTTGTAACTTTCTTAAATTTAGCACAATGATTAAACCAATTAATTTGGTCAAATATTAAGAATGAAACCCGAATTTAAGACTAACAAGGAAAAGTTATCAAATCAAATTTCTTAAAAAACTAACAGTTGTGACTCCTTAAATTTTAAAACAAAATACTACAATAAAATATATTAAGTACAAGATGAATTAAAAACTTAAAAGGAAAAGTCTGAAAATCAATTTTCTTAAAATATTAATTGTTATGACATTCTTACATTTAGCAGAAAATTTAACTAATTAATGCATCAAATATAGTATTTAGTATGAATCTGATTTTTTTATAGCAGTATGAATCTGAATTAAAAACTTAGAAAGTAAAATTCATCAAATCAAAGTTCTCAACATATTAACCATTTATGACGTTAAATTTAGTAGAAATTTTAAAACTAATCAATGCAATCAA
>CM023944.1:337971-353097 GCA_013407115.1 Glycine latifolia | reverse complement strand
ATATATATATATATATATATATATATATATATATATATATATATATATATGATGAATCCTGAATAAAAAAAATTAAAAGGAAAAGTCATCAAACTAAATTTCTTAAAATACTAAGCATTGTGACATCCTTAATCTTAGTAGAAAATTTAAAGCATACAAATACAACAAAAAATACAATTACTTAACATTATTTTTAAGCTTATATTTTGATACGACATAAACAAATGAAGCCAGAAGGAATTTTGAAGTTTGAACTATCTAAATTCTAGTTAAAAAGCTAGCTTTACCCTCCAATATCCTGAAGGCTTTTTCATCAGTAAGTTTCTTCTTAAAGGATTTAGATTTCTTTCCAACAATTGCAAACGCGGGCATAGAACTTGACCTAAAATCCGAGACATTAATCCAGCTGCCGTTCATTTCAGCTGTCATCTGATTTATCTTTAGCTATAGAATACATGTGAAGTTTGTCACAATACAACGTTTAAACTTTGGGTCTTATATAGTTTGTTTTATAAAGAAACAGATGGCTTAAAATGGTACAACATAAGGCAAAGCATATATATCAGCATCAGCCAAATAACGGGCATATGGTTGGATTCCTTGATTGATGATCATAGTGCCATTGCTATCATGTTTAGCTTGTGTTGTTTCACTTATCTTCTTGGGTAGCCACCACTTTTCATCTTCAAAGTCAGTTTGAACAGTCTGTGACCACTCCAATTTTGTCTCCAACATGTCACTTTCAGCAAAAGTCCCCTTAGATATTTCCAAGTTCTCATCTGGATCAATTTCACCTTTTCTTGTTAGGCATGATAATTGTTACATTTAGAGTTCCTTTTATGAGGAGTGTTTGTGATCATAACTTGGGGTGGAAAAGTAGAGGACTTCTCTATTCCAAATGTACCACCCAATTTGCATTTATCAGAAAGAGTGCGATTTTCAATCCCAGGATTCTTATGTTTCCTTCTTGTTTTTTTGTCCTTTCCCCCCCAACAATCTGTGCTTCTGTCATATATGTGCTTCCCCTTATCATCTTTACATTTCTTCTTCTTCCTAACTTCTTCATCTCCATTGCATCCATGTTTCCTCTTTCTTTTTCTTTCTCTCTTAGACAAAACCCTTTCTTTTAGGATCTTCAACATAGAAAAGAACAGTTAGCGTATAAATAATTTGGAAATGAGCACACATTTCTTTTAGGATCTCCACTGCACACATATTTCTGATCATTTAAATTGCTTTTAAATGATAAGAAAAAAGCCTTAATCTCAGATTGTTCAAAATGAAATATTTGTCAAAAACGTTTGTCTGCGTTTGACTATGTACAGACACACTTTAATATAAATTGTGACAATCATACGAGTAGTTTCATGATTTGTTTGTGTGATTAGATTGTTTCATGCTTAATGGTTTCATGATTTAGTATCCATAACAATAACATGATCACACAACATAAGCGGTGCTATTTTCACTCATAGTGCACTTTTTTTCCTTGACTCCTCTAAACCATTCATATTTCGGTAGATTTTACATACTCTTCTCAGTTTTTTCCATATTGTCAATCGCTGCAACCAAGCACCATCATTGAATTATGAATTTATGGTTACAAAGATTGTTACAACCATGTACTTTGGTGTGACATGCAGACACATGAAGCAGGACAAAAATTAATCGACTTCAATCTACATGAAGCACCATCACTTCTATCGTTTACTGTGTTTCTAAAGAATATGCACATTTAAGCATGAAAAATTATTTTATATAATATATAAAGGTTTAGTCCACTCATGCGAAAAGAAAAATATTTTCAAATCACGGATTTGTAATCCACTTATGCTTCAAGATAGAGTAATTAACAAATACTTGAAGTTTCGTTTAAAATAAAAACACGTTCATGTTTTTCCATTACAAAATACACCTTTTATTATTCTATTTGATTTGTACAACCAACAAATTATTCTAAGAATAGGTAGGAAGAGGGATATTATATGCATTCTTACCCTTACATATGTAAAAAATTACAAGCAGGTAGGGATAGAGATATTGTATGTAACTTTATCCTTACATTTGCAAAAAAATGATAAACACATAGGAGTAGAGATATTGTACGCAGTCTTACCCTTATATTCAAAAAGACTATTTCCAAATTCAAACTTATAACCAACAAATTATCAAAAAATAACTTTTTACAATAAAGCATACTGACCTGTAGCTGTTTTAAGAGTGCCTCACCCTGTAAACCGTTCTTCACGTATTCTGGTGGAGGGAAGGGCAAACACCTAGACATTATTTTGGCGAGAGACGAGTGAAAAAAAAAATACACATAGACTGCTGCCTCAAATTAAACACTATTCTATTGGCTAATGTCTAATAACTATCCAACATGTGATGAAAGTTCTTGGTTCTCACTTTGGATCTCTATTAATTCCAGCCCAACTAATTATTATAAAGACCAATAAAATCATTTATGGAAAAGATAGTAACTTTCCTTAACTTGGCTTAAGTAATGAATACTAATATTTGACTTTGGGTTTTGATAATTTAGTCTCCGTGACTAAAGCTCCCTACACCCCCATCAAAACCAACCAGCTTAAAGGGGAGTGCTAATTGATTTTTATGAAGTGCAAAAAGAAAGACAGATTATCCATTAAATGAAGAAATTAAAATGCACAATAGTGTGAGAAATACTAGTTACAAGATAAAGAAAAATTATCCCTCCTTGTTAATTTATGGTTTTAGATCAAGGTAATGTTGGGATACCGAGGGGGGTAAATCTCGGGGGAGATTTACACTTGAGTAACCATATAAGTGAATTAGACACCACACCTTAACCCAAAACCTTAAGGCTCAGGTTTATGAGTCTTCTCCTCACTTATATGGTGTTCAACTTTTCTATTTCTATTCGATGTGGGACTTTAACTCACACTTGTACTCTAACAGGTAACAATTACGAATTCAAGGTTCTCTCTAAAGTAGAAATCTACTTAAAACCTAAGTTAATTAAATTTGTGATGTGACTGTGTTGTACTGAGCATTATTATGTTTCAAGAATCGTTCTTTTGCATGTAAAAAATGGACAAAAGAATTAGATCTCGTGCATTTCAATGTTCAAGAATGACTAAATTTCACATTAGAAAATAAAAAAATCTTGTTAATTGGATAAGGTAAAATCTTAAATTTGTACTGATATCACAATACAAGTGTGACCATGATTATGCCTATTTCATATCTATTGTTGCATTAAAAAAAGTTTTATGTAAAGTTTGTATTTGAGCATTTGTATAGCAGCAGTACTATCTTCTACTCCTATTTTAATACAAAGAAAATATTTTTATGTGAATGACACATTGAAATATAGAATTCTTATTGAACAAATTCACAAAAGAAATCAGTTTAAACTTAAAACGCTGTACACTCTGTATTTTAAATCACAATAATTTCATGTTACAATTCTGTGAGACAAGTAAACAAACTCCTGATTGGTTCCAGTTAGCTATAGCTTACGTTCGATTAATATTATGTTTGATTGTAACTTTAGACTTCGTGATACATATTTATTTTATATAATTAAAATTTATAATAAACAAATAATTGCTAATATATAAATTATATTATACTAAATATCTTTGATTATAAAAATTACATTTTGAATTTATAAGTAATAATTTATGTCATATAATGTTATTTTTAATTATTAGTATTTTTTAAAATGATTAAAGTTCAATTTAGAGATAAAAATAAAACAAAAATTATTTTGAGCTAATTGACAAATATTTTTTTTTGCCTAGTTACATATTGTGTGTGAAAAACAAATTTAAAGAAAGGATGAGAGAAAATATTTAGAATGTCTGATAAAGAGGGTGGGAATTTTATTTTTAAATACTTTATTCTAATTTATAATATAATGTTAATTAAATTATTTTTAGTTATTAATGAGGAAAAATAAAATAGTTAGTTATAATATTAACACATGAAATATTATAGTAAATAACAGAATAAAATATAAATACATATTAACTATTATTTAAAATTTAAAATAAAATTTAAATATATATTTTTTAAAGTTACTCCTATTTTTGTCTTTTGATTTTCTTAAAATTTAATAATTAATGAATAACTAATCTTATTCAACAATTAATAAAGAGATCTAAATAGTATATAAAAGTGAGACATCCGAGCCGAAAGTGAAAGTCGATAAAGAGTCTAATGTAGAGCATGATTTACTTTTAATTATATTATATTATATTATTTTATGTATACAATTGAGCCTTATATTATTTTATTTTGTTTAATTTTAATAATTTGAGCTTTTAAAGAGACATTTGGTAAACGAAAATTTTTATTTTCTCAATAATCTTAAAATGAAAATTTATGATTGGTAAACAAAAAGAATGATAATTATAAAAAAAAATAGCCCACTTTCTTGCTAGAACATTTCTAAGGAAAAAGATAAGAATTCAACTTTTTTGATTGGATGAAAAGTTTTAATTACATATTTTAAAAATATGAATCTTTAATTCCCAAAAAACATAAATATTAACCAAACATATTTTACATATTTCAAAAAATCATAATTTCCAAAAATTGACTTTCCTAAAAAAATTATATTTTTCATGTATGAAAAAACTTGTTCCTAACGAATACTCCCTTTTTTTTTGGGCCTTTCCGTATGTTTCCTTAAATTAGGATTATCTTCCTTCCTTCAAAAATATCCTCCTTTTCTGAGCCAGAGGGAAAAATTAAAATTAGCCACCTTGAAATAAATTCTATAAATAAATGTAATCATTAATGCACAAGTTGAATAATATTTAAATTTTGCTCACTATGAGTGTGAGGAGTGGTGTCTCTATGGGGTTCGATGTGAACAATTTTCTTTTTTTTTCTTCATTCTAGTATTATAAAATTATTTCCTATAAAAAATAATGATAAATTTTCATCCGAGATAATTTGGATACATAAAATAAATATTCCTCTTTTAATATAATTTATTTTATATAATTTATTTCATATTAAAATTATTTTATGTTAAAAAGACTAACTAAAATTCAAATCTTAAATCATTTAATTAAAAACATAACTCGTTATTATTTGTATAAATCATTGAGGGAATTACTTTATTGTGATGAATAAAGATTTTCAAATGGTTCATTTTGATTAATTTTAAAACATTGACAGCCGACGAAAATATCAAAATATTAAGAATTAAAATGAGTATTTTGAAGTATAAAGGGTATAAAAAAATGTATTAAAAAATTAATTTGGCATTGATGAGCGAGAGAAAGTTGTTGAGAATGGGCGAGCAGAAGTGGAAAGAAGTTGTGAGTGAGACTAGGAATGAAGAAAGAGGAGTAGGATCCATCCTTCATTTGAAACTGCGTGCAGAACAACCGATTGGCAACACAAGATCATTCAACAGAAAAATACTACATGATCTGAAGAAAGTTGATTGAGCAAGAATGAAGGCGAAGATAACAAATTAATATGCACATATACATAATAGAAAAGTTTCACATAACGACACAAGCGGAGGGGTTTTCGTCGCTGAAAGCAGTGGTGTAGCGGACCTCAGTGGAGCTGGCACGTGCGAGATGGGAATAGTGAGGGTCATCGGTGTTGCGGACATAACCGGAGGGGGCTTTCTTGTCGTAGACTCCGGGTGCGTAGGGGTGAGCAACGACGTCGTAGGGGACATACGGCCAGAGCTCTGCTTTCTTGCCGGTGCGGTGAGCGATGCGGGCGACCACCTTAGAGGCTTCGACGTAGCCGACAACGGTGACTTTGTTGGCCTTACGCTCCACATCCACCTGGTTCACTCCTTTCATCCCCTCCACCGCCTTCCTCACTTTCCTCTCGCATCCTTCGCAGTCCATCTTCACTTTCACCTCCACCGTCTGATCAAATCACATCCATTAACAACAACACCAACAGATCTGATCTAATATGATGATGATAGAGTGGTTAATTACCTGCAATTGCTTGCGCTTCTTGTGCTTGGAACTTCCACTGGAGCAGTCAAAGAATTCCGATATGTGATCCAGAGCACCCATTTTGCGCTGCTCGAGTAAAGTACAGGGACAATTGAAAGGATAGGGTTTTTTTTTAGCCACTTTATAACCAAGCTAGTATTACTGTCTGTTCGAATGAATCTGAGACACCAGGATGAGATCTGGGAGGACACGTGTCCCGCTCCCTATTTTGACGGTGATGGTTCCGGAATCGATGACCGCCCATACAAACAGACAACAGACAATTCAGTACCCACCCAATTCCAATCATAATCGCTGCTTTTTGAATCTGGACAAGGTGGCGGGACCACCGCACAACAATCCATTAACTGTTTCCAAATTTTCAACAACTTGGACATTTCTAAATTTTTTAAGCATATTAATTTTTTTTTTATTTTTAAATAACTTTTAAGATGAGTTTACTTATCTTAAGATATTTAGATCAAATTCACAATTTTAATTAGATTTCTCCAACAATAATATATATATATATATATATATATATATATATTTTTTAAAAAATTTCATCAAATATCTTTCATTTGGGATGATCTTAATACGTACTTTATTTTTTAAAATTATAGATATTTCTTAATTTCATTATTACAAAATTCAAATTAAACTGTAATTTGATATTTTTTATTAACCTAAGACAAATTTGAGACTTTTAAGTTTGACTTAAATATATTATTGACTTATGTAAGTTATTATTTTTTTCATTTTTGTCTTCGTAAGTATTTTATTTATTTTAATTTTTATAAGTTGAAAATTTTCAATTTTGATTTTTTTAGAGTATTTTATTCTTTTTTAGTCCTTATAAATTTGTAGTTTTCAATTTTAATTTATGTAAAACTCCAATTTTTTTATTTATCGTTCTCATAAGTTCATGCTTACATAAAATAAAATTAAAAAATATAAACTTATAGAGACTAAAAATAAATAAAATATTTTATAGACACCAAAATAAAAAAATTTCAACTTACAAATACTAAAATTAGAAAAATAAATTTATATGAACCAAACATAAAAAAATATTAACTTACAAGTACTAAAAACATATTTTAAACCTTTAAGTTTTAACCAAATTAATCAAATTTCTTAGTATGGAAAAGTTGGATAAAAAGACAGAAACTGATGGTTTTCTACAGAACCATGTAAAAGGTAAAATATTATAAATAAATAAAACGTAAAAGGTAAAATTACTTTCTTTTAGAGAAAAAGGTAAAATTACTTAGAGTAAATTAGACTCTCTTCTGAATTTTTTTAAGATTGTACATTATATATATATATATATATATATATATATATATATATATATATTTCTTTTATTCTATATTAATTCCTTAATTATTTGGAAAAAAATTTACATTGATATCTCCTGTACATTACACTAATGTGCACGACTATTCGAGAGATTGCTTAAAAATTAGGAGAATTATGTACAATCTATAAAAAAAATCAAAGTGTATAGGTATAAATTATAATAAATAAATATCTTTAAATATTCTTTATATGTAAATTAAAATAATATAATCTTCCACTCTCCTACAAGTTACAGCCTATAGTCCTTCAACTTCAACAGCGCGCGCTATGCAGAAAATAGACAAGCATGGGTGACTTCTTACTTTTGTTGCCTCCATGAACTCTCTCTCCTCCTAAACGGCTAAGTGAAGTGGGGAAATAATACTTTAGAAAAACAGAGGACCACGTGCATGTGATTTTTTAAAAGAAAATAATATATATTTAAAGTAGCATGATGTCAATTTCGTTCTTTTTTTTAAATTAGAAAAGATTTAAAAGTAGAGTAAAGTTGGTATTTGAAGAAATACGAATGGTGGGCTCAGATGATTCCTTTTTTTCGTATGGGAAAGGGACATGCTGATCGACTGATTAGTTGAAGTTATCGTAACTAGCATTTTAGTCTGGCTTCATTCTTTTACATTATTAAAGTTATTTAAAATATAAATGATATTGTAATTAAAGCTTATAATAATTAAATATCTTTAAATAGGGATTAGTGAATAGTGAAGAAGACAAAAGTGTACAACAATCTTATGCTTTTCATTTTAATTGATTAGACAATAGTATATCAATAAGAAACAATTTTGATATAAGTGTTTGATTTTTCATTCGAAATCATAAAACAAACTGAGTCTAATGACACTGGATTCATGGATTGAAATGAACGTGTTTTGAAATGTCTCTTATAGAGAAATAAATACATATTAGATTATAGATTTTTGGTATATCTATAAGAAAAATCTTGTGTATAATTATTATGAGTTGTAAATATTTTTGTCGTACTTAACATAATTGTATATGCAAAAACTGAAATTCAAGATTACTGAATTAGTTAGAATAACTTTGTGTTAGTGGATTTAAATAGTCTATTGTAAATATTAAATTTAAGATTAAATGAACTAGTTTGGTGATACATGTGTGGGTTAAATGAACCAGATTGGTAGTCAATTTTCGCTTAAATTCTTTGGTCATTTTGATAACACAACATAATATTAATTAGGTTGATATCAATCAAATTATATTATATATTTAAAAAATAGATTATTACAAATAATTTTAAAAAACTGATAAGTGTTAAACTCTAAGTTATAAATTAATAATATAAATTGTTGTATACATATTATAGTTTCTTGTATTATTTTTATTAGAAATTAATTTGAAGTAAAAACATTAAATATATAACATTATAATTATAATAGTATATTATCTAATATAATATTATAGTAGTGTAATTGTATAGTATGTATAAATAACATTTCAATAGTGTAATAATATTTTAATGCAACAATGGTGTACTAATTCATATAATAATTTAATCTATATATAGATGTCGATATTATTCATATACATTTTTTTTAAGAGTATTCATATACATGTTGTGCAGTGCTAATAAGAAAAATAAAATAAAGAACAAGAAAAGACTATCAAGTCTTTTGGGCCATAGCATATTAATACTTCGCTAATTAACAACAGATCTTCTTTCTTCATCAAGGCCCGTGTTTGAGAATGGAGTAAGTTTCTGAAGGATGCTGGCCCAGTTAGTGAATCGATTACTAATGTATTGGTACAAGCTGTGAACAAAATGCAAAAGGCTGTGCACCTTTTTTTTTTTTAGGTTTTATAAATGGTATTAGCATGCAACGGGTTTAACTTCCTACACCCAACAAATTTCTAATACACCCAGCAATTTTTAAAAAATGGCAATACTACCCTTGTTGCTTTTTAACATACACCCAGCAGGTTTTTTCTTCATTTTCTTCTTCCATGCTCCTTCTGCTTCTTCGCGTCTTCACTGTTGGTTGTTGGCTGCGTGTTGGTGCCTCTTGCATGGTTGGTTTGGTTCGAGAGGTCGTGGTTAGCATTGGTGGAGCTTCCATTGGCCGCTGCCGTCGTCGGAGGTACGTTCTGCAACTAATCACTGTAACAGAAACCATACGGATTGCCAATCCGTATGGCTTTTTTTTTCTGTTTGTTTTGATTTTGGGTTTTTTTTGGTTATTTTGAGTTGTTTTTGTTAAAAGGAATTAATAATTATTGTATTTTTCCTCTTTGAATTAAAATAACCATTAACTTTTGAATTATGAGGAAAATTTGTTTTGAATTAATCACAAAGTTGTGAAATGAATATAACCATATTTTTTGTTAATGATTATTTGTTTTGAATTTGTTTGTTTATTAAGATGGATAACGATGATTGGATGCATGATGATATTATGGCGGAAGAAAATAATATGGGTGAAGACAACAGAGGTGAACCGTTTGCATTTGAGAATGAGAACTCTATGATTGATTGTTCTGATGCATTTAAGACTTCAAAGGTATTTATGTGATAAAGTAGCATATTGAATGTCAGTAAAAAAATTAATTTCATGAGATTGAGCATGTATTCTGAAATGTTGTAGGTGTTTAATTCTCGTGACGAGGTATTGCAATGAGCTCGTAGTGTTGCATATGAGATTGGTTTTGTAGCTGTGATAATGAGGTCTGACACAGCAACTGGTAAGAGGGGAAGGACCTCATTTATTTTGATAGGTTGTGAAAGGAGTGGAAACTATAGAGCATTCAACAAAGATTTAGTACGCATGACCACTAGCAGCAGAAAATGCGGTTGTCCTTTTAAGTTACGAGGAAAACCCGTCGTAGGTGGTGAAGGGTGGATGGTCAAGTTAATCTGCGGGTTACACAACCATTGTTTGGCTAAGTCATTAACTGGACATCCATATGCTGGTCGTTTAACTGAGGAAGAGAAGGTAATTGTTGCTGATATGACTAAGTCGAGGGTTAAACCGAAGAATATTATGCTGACTTTAAAAGATCGCAATCCTAAAAGTTATACAACAATGAAACAAGTGTACAATGCAAGATATGCATACCGTACTTCTATAAGAGGCAACAATACTGAAATGCAACATTTAATGAAGCTTCTTCATCGTGATATGTATGTCCACTGGCATAGAGTGAAGGACGAAAATGTTGTCCGAGACATGTTCTGGGCACATCAGGATGCAGTCAAGTTGATAAATTCATGTCATTTAGTTTTCCTGATTGATAGTACATACAAAACAAATAGGTATAGACTCCCTTTGGTTGACATAGTCGGAGTGACACCTACCGGGATGACTTTTTCAGCTGCCTTTGCATATTTGGAGGGCGAACGTACGAACAATCTTGTATGGGCTCTTGAACGATTTAGAGGGCTTTTTTTGAAGAGTGAATTTTTCCCTAATGTCATTGTCACAGACAGAGATATAGCCCTGATGAATGCGATCAAAGATGTTTTCCCTGGCACAATGAACTTGTTGTGTCGGTTCCACATTGACAAGAATGTCAAGGCAAAATGTAAAACGCTCGTGGGACAAAACAATTCATGGGAGTATGTCATGGAATCATGGGGAAGTCTTGTAGATTGTGCTTTTCAAAATGAATGGGATGAGTGTCTGATGAGGTTTGAATGTGTTTGTGCACCATGGCCAATATTTGTTCAATATGTGAAAGACACGTGGTTGATCCCTCACAAAGAACGATTTGTCACAGCATGGACTAATAAAGTCATGCATTTTGGCCACACCACTACGAACAGGTAAATGCTTTACAACAGAATGTTTACAATTACGTTAATCTGCATGGTCATGATTTAGTTAACCGGTGTTATTTTAACCGTTTACTACAGGGTTGAGTCTGCCCATTGGACCTTAAAGCGACTACTGCAGGACAGTCTTGGAGATCTGTGTAATGTATGGGATGCGATGAACAACATGATCACGTTGCAACACAATGACATTAAGGCTTCTTTTGAGACAAGCACACATGTTGTTGGACATATGTTTAAAACCACGTTATACAAAAGACTCGTAGGCATGGTTTCCAGGTATGCGTTAAATGAAATTGCCGCAGAGTTTGACCGAGTTAAGCATGTAGGTGTAGATAGTTCTCGTTGTGGATGTGTGTTAAGAAGTACGCATGGTTTGCCTTGTGCATGTGAGTTAGCAAAGTATAATCTTGGCAGCATACCACTGGGCACGGTACACATGTTTTGGCGGAGATTGCATATGTCGGACTCAGGTGTTGATGACATGGAGGTGACCATCAAAGAAGAGATGGAAGCGATATCGAACCGATTTGAAAGTCTTGACTTGTGTGGCAAAGTTACTCTTAAGTCTAAATTGAAAGAAATAGCATATCCTGATCAAACATCAATGTGTCCTCCTCCTGAAAAGGTCAAGACAAAAGGGGCTCAAAAGAAAAACCTTACGAAGCACGAAAGATCAACCAAGCGAGATCCATCGTACTTTGAGTACATCGACACATTACATTCTCAGCATGATAGTTGCTCCTCTGTACCAAAGGCTGCTTCAACATCTTCAGGTCCTTTATCGATGGGTGATATTCCAATGCTGGATCAGTTCCTTCCATGCATGAGAAATTACATTATTGGTGTATGTGATGTTAAAGCCGATGGTAATTGTGGATATCGGGTTATTGTGGCTCAACTGGGTTTTGGTGAAGATGGATGGCCTGTGGTTCGTAACCATTTGCTTAAGGAACTTAACGAATGGTCTGAAGACTATATTCTATTGTTTGGTGGGTTACAAAGATTTGAGGACTTAAAGAGGTCACTACTTGTTGACGGATTCTCAATGGTAAATGTGACTTGTGTTGGTGTGATAATATTTCCATATTGTTGTCGTGCATAACACTTATACTTTGTCAAAATGCAGGTAACACAGGATAAATGGATGGATGTTACGGACATGGGTTATGTAATTGCTTCACGTTATAACCTGGTTCTTGTTTGTCTTTCTAAGCAACAAAGTATGACTTTTTTCCCGCTTAGAAGCCAACCGCCTAGAGATCCCGCGGTACATCGCGTCATTTGTATCGGTCATGTATATGGAAACCATTTTGTTCAGGTATAACTAATGTCGTTTTATGTGTTTCCAATCATTTTAATTGTGTACATACTTATAACAGATGTTATTAACAATAAAACGGTTTGTGTTCAGGTTGCATTGCGAGATGGCTGTCCTATGCCATCAGTTGCTTTATTATGGTCAAGACATTGTCAGCCTCAAGCAAAAGAGTGGCCATCTAGTTACATTAGTCGACTGCAGAAGTATACCAGCTTGACAACATTGCCACCAGCTTATGTTGATCTGAGTTCTGACAGGGGATGTCAACACTGGCATACATTTTGACTTTACGTAGTGTTTTCGTGTGTGTTAAACTAAATGGCAGAGGGTTATGCTATTGTGTAACTGTCTTAGTACTTTTATTTCGCAAAACAAAATATTGTCGCAGATGGATAATGTTCAAAGCATGTACATATATGAAATTAAATGTTTGAACAATACAATAATGTTAATATATATGTTTCGACAATACAAATAATGTAACAAATCAATCTCCACGCGATGTAGACCTACGACGTCTTGAGCGCACATACACTCTCCGATCATCGCAGACACTGCGGGCTACTCTAATACAGTCATCCACAGTGTCATATACATCGGTGCCAGCGGTCACCATGCGAAGATCTATAAGCCTCTGTAACCTCTCTGCAATGGTTTGGCATGCGCCCTGCAAAAAAATTAGACAACCTGTGTTAGCGGTCATTATAATCATAACAGATTAAACATTTTTAACCATCAAGATTGAAGTTTTATTTGTGTTACCACTGCATGTCGAGGCATGTCAGGCTGATCAGCTACAACGTCGCCCGTGGGGTCTGCCATAGAAGCTGGTGAATCATCTGCGGGAACTGGCACGGGAGGAGGCGCTCTAACTTCCCCAGGCTGAGGCGGGCACATGAAAGGATGCGATATCTGGTAGAACCAGTCCATATATGCTGCATCGCACTGCCCGGGGTAACTGGAAGGGGGTCCTGTGATAGTTAGATGATCGGCGTAATGAAGCCAGGTGTCATCCACCTCTTCATCTGACGGGGTGGGCAAGCTCAGCAGAATGGGGATGGTCTGAATGAAGCCAAACTGTCTGAGTGCCCTCTCTGGATGGTACCTGACACAGTAAGGACCCCATCGAATATGGCCTGAGTATAGACAGATGACCTCAAAGGGACGGACCGGACGATGATCGGTGTATGGAGTCCAACAGACATCGTCGGTCGTCAACCTATCCAGTCGCCTTCGATAGGAAGTGACAGGTAACGCCTTCCCCGGCTTCCAGCGACATGCCCGTGGCTGGCTCTCTACATAGTCCTCATCCGCAATCATGCTGCCAACACTAGGAAAGTGCTCGTAGACCCAACACTTAAGTAACCAAAACAACCAAACACAAATAAGCAGTTGAAATTCAACCAAAACATTAAACAACTAACAAATATTAACTTATATAATACAAAATTTACCTGAAGCAGACTAATATAACCAGCAAGATGCTTTCCATGATGCTGACAGGCGTAGTTCAAGTTATCGTACATGTGTTGGAGTGCAGCCGCACCCCAACTGAACCCACCAGACTGGTGAAGATCACGAAATGCCTCCAAGAATACCACACCAATATGTGTGGCACTCTTGTTAGCAAAAATCGTGCAACCAACCAAGTGGAGCAAATAAGCTCTGGCTGCCACCGTCCACTACAGCTGCTGACACCTCTCATCATATAACTCCCGTAACCATGACAGACGAACATAAGCTCCATGGCACTGTTTCGTCTCTGCTGCAGCCTGGTCATGGGTCACCTCAAGCAAGTCCACTAGTAACGCAATCGCCTCATCAATGTCCAAAACATCGTACGTCTGTAGCGCACCCATCACCGGAAGATGAAATAGAGACGCCACGTCGTCCAACGTGATCGTCATCTCTCCGATCGGCAAATGGAAACTGCTAGTCTCCTTATGCCACCTCTCCACAAATACCGAGATTAAACCCCGGTCACCTGTATCTACCGAACAGGTGATCAGTGGGCTTAATCCTGTACCTGCCACCAACCCTTCAATCTCAGGCGCAGGCCGGCCAAACTTCTGAACCTTCCTCCCATGGGATGCCAACTTCAGCTCGGGCCGTTCCTGTATTAGTGGTAAGTTACATACACATACCCTAATGTCCAAAACAATTCTCAAATTCAAATATGTTTAAATACAATCATACCTCTCCCCTCCAAATCCTAGGTGCAATATGTTCATCGTAATGACTCAACACTGAAGTGTCCTGGGGCCCACCAGGAAATCCGGCAACATCAGAGGCATCCATGCTTCCCTCGACCTCAGCCTGAGCCTCAGCCTAAACAGGTGCACCATGGTCAACATCCTCAGCGGCTACCTCTGCAGGCACGTCCTCAACAACACCAGTCCTCTGGCGTTGTCTCCGTGCTGATGCTGTCGGTCTTCGTCGTACAGCGGGTTCTTCTTCACTAGCATCTCTTGCCAAAGCCCGCCGTAATCCTATAGTCTTAGCCATAATCTGACATTGAAACCAAGTAGTTACATTACAATCATACCCATTTGGATAAACATAATCCTTTCAGATAACGAAACCTAACAAGTAGATTAAAAACCAACTACCAGCTCCATACCATTAGACAACATGCACTTCACATGTGGATCAAATCATAGTAAGCATGTCGAGGATCAAAACCAATGTAACAA
>CM023944.1:308303-337961 GCA_013407115.1 Glycine latifolia | reverse complement strand
GTCCATACCATTACACAACATGGTTTTCACAGTTCAATTTATTAAAATAGTTCAATTTCCTCATCACATTTCAAATAACCTAATAAATGTGGATCAAACCATAGTATGCATGTCGAGGATCAAAATCAATGTAGCATGTCCATACCATTACACAACATGGTTTTCACAGTTCAATTTATTAAAACAGTACAATTTGCTCATCACATTTCAAATAACCTAACAAATGTGGATCAAACCATAGTATGCATGTCGAGGATCAAAACCAATGTAGCATGTCCATACCATTACACAACATGTTTTTTCATAGTTCAATTTATTAAAACAGTTCAATTTGCTCATCACATTTCAAATAACGTAACAAATGTGGATCAAACCATAGTATGCATGTCGAGATCAAAACCAATGTAGCATGTTCATACCATTAGACAACAAGCTTTTCACATAACAATTCATTTAAAGAGTTCATTTTACTCATAATATTACACATTATCTAATAGTCGATCAAACCATACACATGTCGAGGATAAAAAATAATCTAACAAGTCCATACCATTACACAACATACTTTACTAATCATTCAACCATACCAATTCCATACCAAACACATAGCAATTCATTAAAGCATTAAAGCAGTTAAGTTCATTCATTTTTAAAAAAAATTTAAGCAAATACTCCCACGGATTGCCAATCCGTGGGAGCCTTACGGATTGCCAATCCGTAATTTTAAAATTCACAAGTAAAACTTTATTTTAGAATTTGGAGGTTGACCTTAAAAGGGCAACAGAGAAAATAAAAATAAAAATTGTGAACTTTGAGGGAAACAGCAAGTGAATGAGAAGGAAGGGGAGAAAGTGACACTTTTTTCTTTAGAAGATCCCGAATTGAGATCTTAGATAATTTTAATGGGTTATACATAAATCTCATTTTTAAATATTTAAAATTTAATTTAATTAATTAATTATAATTAATAAAGTATGAAAAAAAATATAAATATTAATAAAATATGTAATTAATTTTAACATTAATTTTGTTTTATTTTTTTATTTAGTTTTTTCGTCCTATCGTATAAAAAATCATTTTTTTAACTCCGTGCAGATTTTCAAAATTCTTGAAGAAGAATCATATATTCACGTGGAGATCTTTATCTTCTTTTTAGTGGTGGATCTAGAAAAAAAAGATATTCAACTAAATATCTCTTCTCAAGATCTATCACTAAAAGTTGCTATAAATTCATCTAACTTGTGTGGTAAAGGAGTCAATGTTGCACGAGAAGCTAGCATTCGCATTCAAAAGCTCATCGGGTCTCTCCTTTCTTAATTTGTTTTGGTTTTTGGGGTTAGGCATGGACAAGCGACCCCGTATAACAAGAAGATGTGTGGAAGCAAAGCATGCATGGGATCGAGACTCGCTCAAAATTCACATGACTTGCGTGTGTCGGGCTCCTATCTACAGAGTATATGACATGATCACACTAACCAACTTTCTCTCACCCATTTTTCTACTAGACAAGGTCCCCCTCTTCTACGCGGTGGGGATTCCATTTTCATTTTCATATAATTATGTCATGTTAAGATATATCGTGATTTTCTACTTTCCACTGTGATTTACTGTGAGCTAATGGCTTGTTTAATTTGCAGCACCCCAACTGCCATTAGCAAAAGGAAAATCTTGGGTAACTTTCAGGGATATTGTTTATTAACTAATCGCATGATAAACATGAATACCGTCAAACGTCAGACCTTAGCTTCATACACGTATAATGAGAAAAATTATCAGGTAAACCCAAAATTTTTCTTTTCGTATTAAAATCAATGAAATTATTATTATTATTATTATTATTATTATTATTATAAATTTTGTCTTATTATGTAATACCCCCAATTTGTTAAACATTACAAAAAAAAGATTCTTCTATTTATAAATACATTACAAATAAATTCTCTATTATATATAGTTTAAAGTTGAAATTATTAAAATCTTAGAAGACAACACAGAATTTAAAATAACATTATAACTGCATAAAAAGATATCTAATAAAATAAATTAACATCTCACATTTTTGAAATATTTTTCCTAATAATTAAAAGTCTAATAAAAGCTTAATCATATTAAATATTAATAAGATGAAACAAAAATCATTTTATAAAATTGATTTTTAATAATTATATAATAAAAAGCATATCATATTTTATTGATTTAAATTAATAATTCATATGTTTAAGTAATATTTTTATTGATAATTTTGTTTTTATTAATTATTTTATTATTTTAATACTATCTTAAGTTTTTTATCGTTTAAATATTAGTAATTCCAAACTTTTACTGTTGTAATGCATAAAAAATAAAAGGAATTTTGTATAATATTTAAGAAATGAAGTAGATTATATGTAATTAGCTAGTCAAAATTTATAACAAAGGTGTTTTTGTTAATTTCATTTGTTTAGTTTAAGTGTCATAATTATAATATAAGAAACGTTCTGTGAAAGGTTTGGAAATAACAAATATTGTGTGAAAAATAACAAAATAAAAGAAAGCTCAGAGTAATTTACTCTAAAATTAAAATTAATAGTAGATCTGTTAACCGACTAAAAGTTTTATATTCAATCAATTTGTCTTTACTTTGTTTTAATCCTCTCGTCTCTGGCGTTAATTAAGTTGCCAGCTAATTAATATTGAAAACTAGCCCTGCTATATCATGTGCACATCTCTAGCGACACAAAGACCAAAAACATATGCATGCAGGCAATGGCTATAAACAACTACTATGCACCTGCTAACTTGTGATTACATATGTGGTTATATATTATACACTGATGTTGCGTATTAAAAAGATGGCAGCTTCGATAAAGTATACTCATTTTATTGAAGATTGCGTATGTAATTAGTGATTTCAAGAGAATATTTATATATGATACTGCCAAAATTAAATTATCATAGTGTGTAGAGCCACCTAGCTTTATTTTTAGCAGAGAAGGCATTTACATCACAAAAATCGAACTAAACCTCCATTATGCTATTGCTTTCTTATATATTTATATAAATTAAGATGGGAAAACATTAGCATTACGTACGTAGATCGGTAGATGTTGAACACATGATTGACTAACAATAAAACGTACGAATCGAATTTATCTAATATCCCTGTCATTGTAGATACAAACAAAAGGAACAAACAGAGCCTCGATCATCGTTGTGAACCAAAGACCACGCAACTTGTTATCACTCCCACAGCAACGTTTCAGCCAAGGCATGTACGGACGAATTCACCAACTTATCTTCAATTATCCAATGTGGCGGTGGTCCTCAGATTACCAAAAGCATTGAATCACCTCTGCTTTAACCTTATATATAATGAAAACCTAACAAAAGTAGATGTTTCTTTTCAACTTAAATTGTTAGTGCAGTAGAACAGGGTTTTGATGTAGTGACAGCATAAATTGGTGAGGTGAGCAGGTACGTTCAGTGCTTAATTAGTGGTGTTTCTCGGCGTGCCCATGTGAAATTAAATGGAGGAAACTCCAATTACATAATTTGCATCACAGTTTTTCAAAAGATATCATTACTTTTAATAGTATATATGACTATGTATGGGAGATGCTAACGCACAATATATATTAGCTGCCTTGCACGTACACATAATAAAATAAAATAAAAAGATTAGTTAAAGATTTCTTAAGATGATTAGCTTATTGAATTTAGTAGTTACTGTTTAAGACTGAAATTCAATCATCACTCAAGATTCAAAACTAATTAAATTCAAACGTCAGTCCTTAGATTTTAAGGCTGATACTAAGGATATAGAAACAGAAAATTTTCGTAAATTAAAAAGAGAAATACCAGCTTTTATATTTTTAACATAATATATGTTTTTAATTTAATGAACAAATTCACTTTAAGTTGTATATCCTTAACATCAAAAACCCTTAAATTTACGCAATGTTTAGACTGAGGGTGGCTCAGAAGTTGGTAGAAGCTAGTTAATTGGACTGTGCCATTGCGCAGACTTTGAATTCACTTTCACATTAATGTAATAGTCCTAGTATCGCGATGGAATAATCACACCATCAAGGGACCCTCGTCACTAGCTCTCTCCAGTAAGTCTCCTCCACCAAAGATTTCCTTGGTTCAAAATCAACCATCCATGTTTCATGAGTGTGCAAAATCAAAGTCCAAAAGTGAACAATTATGATGTTGAACGACTTGATTATTTATTTATTTTTCTTTTCTGAGTGTTTCTTTTAAGTCCACTATGGACACGTAACTTTGGGGGTGGAGGTGGGACTGGCTTTTACTACTACTGCGTAAGTTCCATGTCGCTTTGCCCAAGATTCAAGGTTCAAAGCCAAAAAAAAACCAAAGACAAAGTAGTTGAGAAGTTGCTGCAAAGACTTTTTGCGTCAAATAGGAGAAATGAATGGGGTATGCGTAATGGAACATCCCCATCTTTATAATAATAATAATAATAGTAGTAGTTTAAAAAAAAGCAAAGCCCATTTTGCACGAGAGAAAGAGTGATGGATGATGATGATAACAAAATATAAAACCGATGCGAATGGAGTCAATACAATGGCATAGTAATATAGGTTTGGTTTTCACATGGATTGCATGCACCCTAGCCTTTGCCTTTGGTTGCGGTTGCGGTTGCGCATGAAGACTAGTGACGATCGAGTTCATGGGGTCAAAGTGGGTGGCCTGCACGTGGGTCCATCACCACTGACCACCTCACCACATCTCTCTTTCTGCTTTCCCCATCTGTCTCCCTCTCCTTCTATACCAAAATCTAATTTAATGTTTCCATATAATAAACTATATTGTGGCGATGACTTTTCCCAAACACCTAGGGAAATGAAACATTATTCTTTTCTTTTCTTTTTATTTCTTTGGTATTTGCGGTGTTAGCTGACATTATAAACTACTACTACTATTATAATGTTTCCGTGATTTGGGATTCCACCGTAAGAGTTCAAAGCAAGGTGGGTCATGCTCATGCCTTCGATCCTCTCATTACTTGTGCAGTTCCAAAAAGATAGGTTCAATACAAAGTCCAAACTTCAACCTAGATCAATATCACTATATGGAGTATATGCTTTCATTTTTTACGAGTCATTATATCATTTTTATATATTAGCCATTATATAATAAACTCTTTCCGCCTTTTGCTTTCAGTTATGGCTAAACACTCTGGTTGGCTCCCACTCCTCAAAACAAATTAAGCTATACTATAACTGAAGGTTATTACGAGTACTTTTTTGGCTTTTTGGTGGATGAGAAGGTTTATACACGCTATCAACCACTCAGAAAGCAATATGTAATTAACAAAGGTTAAAAATGCTTATAAACCACATCATAAAATTCTGCGTAAATGATTAGCTGAGAGTTTGAGACATGCTTCTTGTCTTCAAAACAAGATGAAGGTTTTTGCTCCAATCTAAATTTGGCAAACAACTCTGCTTGGTATATAATAAATCAAGAAGACTATGAAAGGTTTTAATTAACATTAAATAAATATTAGGATAAATCGTACTTTCCATTTCAGCTGACATATGTTTAAATTAATTACACCATCGGATCTTCCATTTTTCAAAAAGAGATTATCTTATTTATTTATTTTTGCCTTTTAGCAATATTCACTGAAATGGTGTAGCACATTAGATTTTTTTTTTCTTTTTTTATATATCACCAATTATTACCACACTTGTTCCTATACCCTCCTTAATCTGAAATAGATCACTAAAGATGAAAAAGAAAATCTTTCATGAAACATCGACACACGTAAATTAGTTCCTATACTGATACTCCTTGAGTCCCTGTGCCTGTCTGGTGTCATTTAATAAATCTCTTTTTTTTACTTTCGAAATATATTTAATACTTATTTTTTAAATAAATAAAAGGATTTATTATATTGTATTTAAATTTTTTTCACCTCTTTTTATAAAGCAATTAAATAGAAAGATGCATGTTAAATTCATGATCTGATATGACATGTAGACAATTAATATATATGTATATACTCCCATGAAAATATTTAATTATTATAAAAAATTAAATTATAATTATAAATCTTAACTTACAATCATATATAATGATTTATATTATAAATTACATAATAATCACATAACTACCTCAAAAAGTTATTATATATTTTAATCTTAATTATTTAAATATAGTTATATATATTTACAGTTATCATTTTTCACATTAATCAAAAGTTCTTCTAAAATTTTCTCTCTCATTGCAGTAACATTAATTTGAAGTACTAGCACTAAATTTGTTAATGACGTCAGAAATTCTAACTGAACACCTATCCGATCATTTGCATGATAAATTCAGTGTATGTTTTCTTTAATAATAATATGATCAGATATGTCGATACTATCAGACAATGTTCATGTATGAAATTAAATTACATAATTCAAATTAATGTAAAAAATTAACAACACTTGCGTACAGAAGAAAAGAGCATGCTTGTAAAAAAAAAAAGAGCATATCCCGCCAAAAAATATATACAGTATATTATTACTACTATATTATAATAGTATGTGTTGTTTTCATGAGATTTTAATTATATGAGGCATTCATATAATTTTGAACACTTAAGTGATTAACGTGGGATTATGGTGTTCTATAAAGTGTATGAGAGGGTAAGTTTACTAAAAAAAAGTAGAAAAAAAAAAACTAAGTACTTATTTTTTTATTTGGTTGATGAGCCAAACTTAATGATTTTTTTTGCGTGACAAACTGAATGACTGATAATTACTCAAAGAACAGAACCATTTTGATGCTGATAAATTTTCTTTGAAAATACGTGATTTTTTTGTTGAATGAAATTTACCACATTTTTTCCGACATCACTGCTTGTATATTCATATTAACAATGGAAATAATTTTATAAAATCCATTTTTTTTTCTAACGATATTTATAATATAAAATAAGAATATTAAATATTTAAAAATTTAAAAAATGCAGTAAAACGGTGATATATATACCAAGTTACCAACGTTCACACCTAGCATAGAAAAATGACAAGTTAAGATATTTATAAATTAAAAGTCATACATTTTAAAATAAATAATACATATATTAGGTAAACTGTCATTTAATCACAAATTTAATCTTTTATAACCATTACATTAAAATCATACTAAAAATATTATCTGATTGATTGATCATGTAAAAATTAGACTAAAACGTAACTTTCTGTTATATTAAATTTATAATTTTGGTCATCATTTTAAAATAAAAATATTTAGTAATCAGTTTGTCAAAATTTGTAATTTGAGTCCAATTATCAATTTTGTCTATATTTTTTCATTTATTATATTTGAATCAATTAAATTATTTTTTAATGGTACCTTAAATGATTATCCCAATAATAAAAATCATGATAACTTATTCATTATTAATTAACCACAATATTAAATGATCTTAAATTTGTTATAGAAAATAGTCAGCCCCTCCTGTCCACGAGATGTCAATCATCTTACTTAGTTTGGTTACCAAAAATTAAGCTCTAATTTTAAATATATTAATTTTAAAGTTGAAAAATAATTAATTGATTGGTTAATATAGGTTTAAATAAAAGATAAATCTAATAATTGAATAAATTATAATTGATTAAAAACATATTTAAAGTGAAAATAATCAATTACTAGACTAAGTCAAACCAAATTGGTTTGATTTGAATTATGAATTATATCAAATAAAATTAATCATGAACACACTATTAAAATTTATTAATAACTTATTCATATATTAATTAACCATAGTATTAAATAATCTTAATTTCATTCTACAGAATAGGTAGTCTCTTGGGTCCACCAGAAGTCAATAAGTCTACTTATTATGGTGACCAAAAAATTTACTATACAAATAAAAAGCACATTCAATACGTTCAGCCTATTTCATTGTAGATTGTTAAGAGTTACACTTTTTCTTTTGACTTATTTAATTTATTTGTAAATGGATATGCAATAAAGTTTTAATATTTAGTTAAAATTGAATTCTTAAATTTTTTTCTTTTGCGTTTAAATATGTTGACCAAGACTTGATTTCTGGTCTCTGTACGAAATTGATTTAGATTTTCTGCTTTTATTGAATATCAGGATGTTGTTTTGTTGTAAAAAGAGATGCATCAGGGAATTTGAATCCATTTTTCTCCAACAAAATTCATATGGAAAGAAATAGATCTTATTTTTGTAATCTCTAGACATGGAGAAAAATTAGCCTTGAGTATAGTTATTGCTCTTTTTTTTTTATAAAAGAAATGACAATTATGTGAAACTAAGAACTTCAAACGATTGAAATTAATGTACTTCTATTCTAATAAGATATTTGCCTAAAACAATTTGGCAATGTACATGGAAACTGTATCCTATGTACTATACGCAAACATTTTTTGTTGGTACATTCGTTTACAACTAATATAGTTATTATATACGATTTGTTATACATTTTGTGCGTATGATTTAAATTTAATTTATACTGAAATAAAAATGGCAACAAATGATAATCTCATGATTTAATATATAATTTGTTTTATTAATTTCTTAACAAGCTTAGCAAAACCTGAATGGGTAACTTCTAAGGCGCAATAAAGTCCTAAATTAAATCAGTAATAAAATTAGAATTACGGAAGGGGAAAAAGGATTCCATGGATATTTATTTATTACTACAAAGTGTTTTGGGCAGTAAATTGTATCGTACGGTTTGAATCCTTTCCTATGTTAAACGACGAAACTGCTGAAAAATCTGACAATTTAATTTTTACACTTGAATGGAAACTGACTTTTTCACATTCACAGGTTTATTTATGTCAAATCGAAAGAAACGCCTATGTCTGACCTGACCCAATAGTTAAGTCACAAAATCTGCATGCGGTGCGTGGTTGCTTACCGCGTCCCACACTCCTCTTTCTTTAATGCTTCGACGATCAAATTGAGAAAAAAGAGGAACAAAGTTTATTTATAATAATTAGAGAGAGAGACTCTGCAGTATCCTAGGTCTTTCCAACTTTTTCAGTTACTATTTCTATTCATTCAAAATTTATCCATTAATTTATTTCCACTATAAATATGTATCCTTGCACACCAAGCACTGCCAGACAACTCTGATTCTCATATAATATGCGTACGTCTTCCTCGAAATCATAACACACCCAATTACACCATCTGAATCTGTTCGATCATTTTAACCTTGTGTTTGGGTTTTCTGTTCTTTGCATATGCGGTGAAGGAGAACAGGTTCAGTGTTTATTTTAACAGTTGGCTTTGGATCTCGATATGGCGATTGAAGCACAGTTGTATGCCAACAATGCTCCTCCGTTTCCTTTTTATGGGTCTAAGGTAGACAAATCTCAAGCAGCAGCAGCAGCAGCAGCAGCATATAGTCATCATAGTCATAGGCAACAGCAACAACCAGGTGGCTGGCAGTTGAATCAGAACATGTCTCTTGTTCATCCCAACTTTTCTTGTTTTTCTAATTCCAATTCCAATGTCCACCACAACGCCTTCAATAAGAACGTTGTTCAACCTTTAGCCTCATATCCTCAAAGCTTGGCTATTGAGTTTGATCAACTGAGGGAGATTGATCACTATATCAGATCACAGGTTAGTTTTCCAATTCTTTTCAAACCGCAATTTCCGCGGTGGTCAAGCACAAAGTGACCGCTTCGCTTACATTTGCCTGCACTTTCGACAAATTCCACTGTTAATTGATATTTTAAATCTTCAATATTTGTTATTAAAAAAACTCGGAACTTTTTTTGTTGGTGTCTATTTTAATCTATTGAGTGTTTGTGCAGAACGAAAAATTGAGGATTTTGTTGCAAGAGCAAAGGAAACAGCATTTGGCAGAGTTATTGAAGAAGGTGGAATCGAATGCTCTTCATTTGTTGAGACAGAAAGATGAAGAAATAGCGCAAGCAACAAAGAAAAGCACTGAGTTGAAAGAATTTCTGACAAGGTTGGAGGTGGAGAACCAATCATGGCGTAAGGTAGCCGAGGAAAACGAGGCTACTGTATTGTCTCTTCACAATACCTTAGAAGATATGAGAGAAAGAGCTCTGTATCGGGTGACAACAGAGGATGCAGAGTCGTGTTGCGATGTAAACATGAGAAACAGGGCAATGGAAGAAGGAACAGGAGAAAACAGACTGTGCCGTGGAGGTGGTGGTGGTGGTAGTGGTGGGGTAGAAGAGGTTGAGCAAATTAGGAAAAGGACAATGGATTGCAAATGTTGTAATTCTAAAAAATCGTGCTTTATGTTTCTTCCTTGCAGACACCTCTGTTCGTGTAAAACTTGTGAGCCTTTTCTGCAAGTTTGTCCTGTTTGTAGTATGCCTAAAATGTCTAGCATAGAGACTTTAATTGTATAGGCTGAATGATCTCTTCAATATGACATCATTTAAATTTTTATGCAAAAAATTGCTTAATTGTTAGTATTAAGATTTCCAGTCAATTGATACCAATTTTGTGTTCCAATACATGATTTGGTATCTTTGCAAAAAAAAATGTACTAATGCAGATAACCTGTTAATTTTGGATAACAATAGTTGACTGAAAATCACCATATTTTCTAAATGTCCTTTTATATTTGGGCCTTTTATGCATTAGATGATTTTTCCATATCTCAAATTCATAATTAAAAGTAAATTGTAGGATTAACTGCATTGGATTTGTGATAGCAGATCGACGATGGATGGTCTATTCGTGCTGATTGCCATTTCATAGATATTTTAAACCCATGAATGGTCTATTGATTGTGCCATTTTTGGTTTTCCAACTATTTTCACCATAAAAGATGTTTTAGAGGGCCAACTTTTATCATGATTCTATCACCAGTTACATATTATGGATTTGTAAAAAAAATATTTACGCGTCACAACTATTTTTTATATTTCACAAAAAAAAACTGTTTTGTATAAGCAAGTTAAAATGAAGTTATTTATAAATGAAATTTTTCTATAATATTCTTTTTTCTAATTTTTCTATTTACAAAATATAATTTTTTAGAAGAAACATTAAATAATACATATTCTGATAGTTAAAAAAAAGGCTTAATTACATTTTTTAATTTTTGACAATTTTACCCCAATAAATTAATTTGACATATTTTACTCTCAACTTTTAAGAAACTTGCTAAATTTATCCTCTTTTATTTTACTCCTAACATAATATACTTTTTATCCCAATTATTTATTTTTTGGCAAATTTTTCACCCAAGATTTTAATTTTTGGTGAATTTTATGCCTAATTTTCTTTTGGCAAAATTTACCCCCCACCCGACTTATGATTTATTAATGGATAAATGATGAAAGATAAAATTCACAAGTTTTTTTAAAATTATAGATAAAATGCATCAAATTATTTTATTGGGATAAAATTCATAAAAAATTAAGAATAAAAAATATAATTAAGCCTTAAAAGTTATTATTGTTCAATCACAACTATTTGCTAAATATAAAAAGTATTAGAAAAAATAATAAATGGATTGATAATATTTTTTTTGGCAACAAATTGATAATATATAATAAAAAATTGTGGTTCAATTTCAAATTATGATATATGCTAAAAAAATTATTTTATATTTTTATTTAAATTTGTTGATTTTTATATTACCTTAAAGTTGACACTAAAGATGGTAATTTTTATTTATAATAAATATTAAATATGAATTTTAATTAGTTAACAACATAAAAAAGCTAAACGAATTTTTTTAAAAAAGTTTTACAATGACAATAAATATTTATTAAACTCATAGTATTAAGTATTTTTATGTTTCAAAGATATAAATACATTTATTTTCTATTTAATAATTTCTTTATAAAATATAAATAATATTATAACCTCTTCCAATATTTTCTTAATAATCACCCTAATATTTTATTAAAATATTAAATGTAAAAATAAATATACTTAAGGTCTTAAAAGTATAATTTTTTTTAAGACTTTCTTCATTTAATAAATAAGAAGCTGAATAATTAAAAAAAACATGGGAATTAAATTTATAATATTTGTAATATAAATTGTAGAATCTTATCTCTAATTATTTATGATTTTTGGCATGAAATTTCATTAAAAAATATATTTAATGTTTTTTTGCGAGAAATATTTTTAAATTCATATCATATATTGTAAGTGATAAAATTTTCTTTCTTAGTGCACTGCATACTCATGAATCAAACTTATCATTTAGATAAGTAAGTTGCTACTAATCTTTGAGTAATCTATAAGTAACACATCACTGTAATAGATTACCTAAGTTATATTTTGTAACTAAAGTAATTGATTATAATATAAGATAATCGTTGACTGTATTGAATTTTTGATACATGTATCAATTCCAAAATCAAGTAAACATCTTCTTAGAGGAAAGTAATCAAGTATAATATTTTTTACTCGGTAAGTATAACAAATATTATAATAAATAGTGCATACACTGACAATATAAAAAAATAATAGAATAAATAATGAATAATTGATAGTTATGTATGTTATATTTGTTAATTTTTATAATAATCACCTAAAAATGATATTAAAAATAAATTGTAATTATATTATATATTAACAATGTATGTCTATTATAATCGAAATATATTTTTTTCAAAGAAAATTAAAAATTAAAAATGTCGATTCAAACCAATTTTCTCTACCTGTTCTTTACCAATTTTGAACCAGGTTGACTGATTCTTGATCGGTTTTCACTGGTTTCGAAATTTTCCATTTTTGAACAAAGGTTAATAACAATAGAAAATTCAGTATTCGAGAGGGTAATCAAGCTTACATTTTCCAGTTTTATATCATTCATAACAATGTTAAATTAGAGAACCTGAATTTCCATCATGTACAAAAATTGGGAGGATTCATTTCTTTTATACTAACACCTGTTGCCACGAAAGGTATTGGTTCATAAAATCTGCGTTCCATTTATACTTTATCAGCTTTAAGACAGGGCTACACCACTTCAATCAGGAACTCGTCATCATGATTTATTTTTGTTAATACATCCAATAAAGACTTATATTGCAAACACTTTGTGATGATATTGGACACACGAGATTAATTTAGCTTTAATTGAAGCTGCAGCCAAATCGCGAGAATTAACATAAAAATATAGCTCATCAAGAAATAGACATGAACGTTAATTCCTCGCACTAGTTTCAAATTCAGAGGTCATCCTTCGGTAGGAGCTGTATGTACTTTAATTACATCATAATTCACAGGACCTTTAGTTTCATCAGGTTTGGTTTTTCTACAACCATCATCATGCTTATCCAGCATAGAATTCCACCTTTTGTTCATTATTAAAATATTCTCTTTATATTCTCACCTTTTATACAAATATCAGACCCAAATGCAGAAGCTACTTCTTGCTTCTACTGATAGACGTGAATAGAGGGTGGCAATCAATCTGTATTGCAGATGAAGTTCTAAACACACTATAACTGTTGCATGTAAATCTGATGGTGAATATTTCTGCTGCAAACAATCCACATGCTATTAGAAACATGGAGATGACAGCCTCCAAACTTTAACAAGCACTTCATACAATGATCACATGCATTTTTTTTATAAAAAAAAGACTTTTATTAGATAGTAGAAAACAATATTAAAGGTAATTTTAGAAACATGAATCATTAGATGACAGAACTGCCACGCAGCAGTTCTTTAGAATCATCTTCCCAACAATTTGAGAATTTCAAACGACCAATTTTATTGTAAAACTCACATAATAATGATGTGCTGTCAATGTAGTGAACTCCAAGACATCAGACATATAACTCGACAGACAACAAAAACTAAAAAAAAACTACGTACCCCAATGTCCAGAGGCTCCACGCTATGCACAGGTAAAGGAGAGAGATATTGTACGCAATCTTACCCTTGCATATGCAAAGAAGTTATTTTCGGATTCAAACCCATGACCAACAAGTCACTAAGACACAACTTTACCACTGTGTCAAGGTTCGTCCTCTAAAAAATTACGTACCCCATTGCCCAGAGGCTCCTTGCTATGCAAAGGTAAGAGGGAGGGATATTGTACGCAGTCTTACCCTTTCATATGAAAAGAGGCTGTTTTCAGATTCGAACCCATGAATAACAAGTCACCAAGACAACAGTAAACATAAAATCAATTCCAGAAATATAGACAAAAGAGCTACGCTGTTCTCAGCTGCAGATCATGGAACTCACATATACTTATACACATCGAATGCAAAGTAAATAATTAACAATCAATTTCACGTGTTTCCTGGATGATGTACTTCCTCTAAACAACCAATTTTCTGTCCAACGTCTCTACTTTTTCTAAATACCAAAACAATGTTCATAAGAAAAAAAGTACCTTTCTTATTAAAGATGTTTTAATACAGACTAAACCCAAAAAACTGGCTAATAATGATAGCAAATCCGAGGGCTATTGCAATAAGGGAGGAAGCCCAAGTGAGTTTCTCAGTTATCCTAGGTACTCTATCCTTCAGTGCCTGGCTACACGAACCTATAAACACGGTATAACTTCCCATTGCAATTACAGTTCCAATTAAGAACATGATGAGAAACGCAGCACCAGCCAAACGCGAAGGTAAAGCAAGGGCAGGCAAAACCATCATCAATGCATCTGGTTGCAGGCCATGAACTATCCCTGTTGCAAAAGTAGCAAAACCTATCTTCTTTTTGCCTACTGTTGGATTATCAAGTGATTCATACACGTTGACATCACATTCACCACTTTCTAAAGCAACAATTGGGGCATGTACTTCTGATGCTTCTCTAATGCCCATAGCACCAATTATTAGCAGAGTAAGACCCACCACTCTTGTACCCCAAGTTCGGATAATTTCAATATGGAGTTGATCCTTGAGGATTAGAAATATTAATCCAAAAAGAACTTGACCAGCATCATGGCCACAACCCCAAAGGGCTCCAACAGCGGCACTCTCCATTCGGGTTCGACCAATTGACAATGGAGCCAAGGCAGCTAGGTGGTCAGGCCCTGATAAGGTGTGTAAGCAGCCAGCCAAGAAACCAGTCCAAGCACTACTTAGTAGCTCCGTGTGGATTAGTTTTCTACCAACTGCAGCAGCAGCAGCAGGACCACCAGTCTTGGCAGCAGTTTGAAAGGTTGCAAAAGCTGCTGGTGCAATAGTTGGTTGGATTAAGATTATAGCAAGAGCAGAAAGGATTACAAGCGTCCGAGCTGTTATTACCTGAAACAATAAACATAGAGGATTTCTTTTTTCTTTCTTAAGATCTATTTATACACCAGAATTTTAAAAGATCTAGGGAATAACAAAAGTACTACCGAGAAGAATATTATCCAAAACCAAAATAAAACAAAAAAATCGAAGTATGCCACCCATAATAAGTCTCTATTCAATTACGCATAACTTGATGATCATGTTTTATTGGCACAAATATGTAACTAATGACAGAAATTGGTCAAGCCGTCAAGGTACAAAAAACCATATAAGACCCCCAAGAAGCTAACAAGTTGCCCTAGTCCCAAATCAGGGTCATAGATTTGTTTTGTACGGGAGAAAATAAGAAGAAAAAACGGAAGCAAGGTAACAGATTGAAACAGCATAAGAACAGCTAAACTAAATTTACAAGAAGCATGGCATTTAATTTAAGTTTCTACGGAAGATTCTTCCCCCTTAGCACGCAAATGAAATTCGAATTGTATAATAAGGATCCCTGGCATTTTTAAAAATCAAAAGAGTAGCTTTATCTCCCCACCAGGGGATTTCATTTCCTCTTCAATTCAAATAACCAAACGGCATTTCTTCATAAAACATAAACTTGAAAATGACCAATGATACACAAATTAAAAAAACAAAAAAGTGTTCATACCTTTGGTTTTGGGAAAGCCCCGGTTTTGATTTGATTGAGAGAATGGGATTCGGGTGTGGAGCGATCAGAAGAAGAGGAAAAGGATGGAAAATTAATGGGGTGGTTGGAAGAAGCGAGAAAGGCAGTGAAAGGAGATGGATTTGCATGCTGGCAAGAAATTGAGGTGAGGCGCTTGAAGTGAGAGTGAGAAGGTGTTGACGAAGAGAAAATGAATCTTGCAGTTGCAGATTGGAATCGAGTGAGAAATGTGAAAGAAGGGGGTGAAGGCGATGATAGAAGCCTATCCATGGCTGATGGCTTCTATCTACAAAAACACAAATGAAGACCAGAACATTCAAAATAGATTCTTTCCTTCAAATAAAACCACCTATTACCTAACCCTGCCTTTTTTCCTCTCCTTATCGCTTTTTCTTTAATTTAAATTATAAACTCAACTACAATATTCTTTGAAATGGTTGAATTTTGTTCCAGCGGTCGAATAAGAATTATAATAATAATATATAAATACTATTAAAGAATTATATATTAAAATTTTAAAAATATATATTATTTTATGGATTTTTAACATTCAAAATACACACAAACATTCAAATCAAAATACCATAAATTTTAACTCTAACTTTTAATAATTTATAACGATAAGATTTATTAAAAATAATTAATTTATATAAAAAATAAAAAGAGGAAAGATAAGTACTTAAGTTGTTTTTTCTAAGAACAAATCAAAACGACAATTGAATAATTATAATAAAAAATTGAATGCATTTTTTATTCTTACAATTTATTTTTTTTGTCCAAAATTATTTTTTCAGTTTTTGTTCTCATATTTTTTTTTAGTTTTTTAAATATTTTAAATAGCGTTTTAATTAATAAAAAAATTATCTAAGAATATGTGAGGTTGAAAAATAAAATAGTATAACCTATAAAAAAATTATAAAGACTAAAAGGAAGAAAAAATCAATTACAATGACTAAAAAGTTTATCCTCAGAGTTGATTCCATGATTTGTTTAGATCAAGCATAACCTAAATTTTAAAACTATGTTTTATAACCAAGGTCAATTTTGCGGATTTCGCTCCTTTTAAAATGGAAAGTCTACGTAAACAAAGAATTGTATCTAATAATGAGAAAATTAAGTAATAAGTTAAAAAATTGTTATATTTCTATATTTTCGAAAATGAAAAATAGAAAATAAATGGATGAATAATTTGTTGGCTTATTGATAAAAAATAGTTAAACAATTATGTTTGTATCAGAAATGGCGTGTCAAATATTCCATCGTCAATTTTTATTAAACAAAGTGTCTTATTTTTAAGCAACTCATGAGAAAATGTTGAATATTAATAAGTATGAAGAATGTTTAATTTAGCATAATAGTTTATTCTGATATAACTAGTTATCTAAAGGGCGATATTACATTAAATACTTTTGCAAAATTTATTAGCAATTGACATGTTTTCTTTCTTTATCAATTAAATGGTGCAATTTTAACAAGGTTCTACGTCGACAAGCAATATAAAATCAGCACATTTTAAAAATCCTGTGAATCAGTACATGTGCTTATTTATTACCGTTATAAATGTAATATATATACTAGAAACATACTCTTTAATACATAATTTTTTCTTATCGGGTCAAAATGTATTAAAAATTATAAAATCAGGATACAAAGTCATTAAATAAAATATGAAATCCACTTAAATTTATAATTTTTAATAAATTTTAATCAATAAAAATAATGTATTTAAAAAAGTGTGATCTTAACATTTCTTTATATATATTACTATTACTTCCACTATTCCTGTTAAAAGCCAGGGGCACGCCCTACTTAAAAGAGTTAAGACATGTATGCATCTTGTATCTTTTCCTATATGCAAACACTTCGGCGTAAAAGTAGTTGAAGAAAGACTTCAGCGTAGGAGTATTGAGTATTGACAACGTGGAATTCATTAGTTATTTACATCACATAAACTGGTCAAATTTTGCAGCTATCGAAATTACTTGGATTTGTAGTGTGTGGTGTATATGATGCAAATGTGTATCTATACTCTTCTCATTTTACCAGGATTTGGTTGTTCAAATTAATGACCCTTTATTATTTCCAGTTGAAAGCAACAATCATTAATATCTCATTACTACCAACAGTTAAGCTAGTGGTACGAAGAAAGGTCCTAAATCAAATTAATGCGTACAACTAATAGTATTAGGCCGTTGGTCATTTTTGACGGGTCTAACAATAAAAAAGTCATGGCTTCACAAACCTTGACAATTGCAGACAAACACAAGTTGAAACTTGCAAGCCTTACGAATGTTTGTTTGTGGTTTCTGTATATGTTATTCATGTTGAGTTCGGTAAGTGTTTATTGGCTAATGCTTTTGTAATAATATTGAAAGATTTGTTAAAAATAATTTGCACTCAATAAAATATTGAAAAACTCCTTCAAGCAATTTATTTATTTATGTATTTTATTATTGTGAGAGGTGGTGGTGGTAGATTTTTGGGGAGGTTTATGTCTTTATTGGGCCAACTAAGTCTTGTCGGACTTTGGTGATTTGGTGACATAAAGTCCACATTCAACTAATCAACACGTACCACACTACAAAAACAATACTTCCCACACAATCGGCAACTTTTTAACGTGCGCAGGCCATGCGCTTTCGTGTGTTAGGCACAAGTCGCGAAAGCAAAGCTACTAACCATACACCATACTGGCCCACACAGAAAGGGCCACGAATTATTTGGGTTATGATCCTCTTCATTTTTTCCATTTCTTCTATTTTATAAGTTTTTTAGTAAATTAATAAAATGAAAATGATACATTTTTTTTGTCATTTTTTAAATTCATATTAGGATTCGGTGGTGGTGAAGGGTTGGATACTTCATACTTGGATAGTTTATAGGTCTCAAGTGTTCTCTTTTTTAACTATGATATCTTTAAATTTCACGTGGGATCCTCTGCACATATCCCACAATCTTCGTATTAGAATTACAAAGCAATCACTAATTCCATGTGCATGTGTCGGGTCCAGTTGGACTAGTGGTTAACACTTTAATCTTTTGAGTCAGTCATGAAATTAATTTTTATCCAAACTTCAGTCATTAAATTCAGCAACTCTCCTTGGTGCTTAAGTTGGTCTTATATATACACTTAACTCAATTTTTACTTTTTTCAATTTAATGAGCACTCAATTATCTAACCCAACACCTCTATTTGGGTGTTTAAATATATTCTACCATAAAAACTCCCATCCTTACATTTTTTATATAAATAATTCCTTTAAAAAATGAACACCCAGTCATTGAAACATATATTCTATTTAAGTTTTTAACTTTTTAAAAGCATAAGCACATATACTTAAATAAGCAACTGTTAATATCGGCCAATATGGGCCAAGCCCAAGAGCCCCATTAAAGATCAAAGGCACCCGGACTTCCAGGAATGTTCTGGAAATAAGCAAGAATGCAGCAACGGAATTAATGGCAATTAAGAGTATTAAAAGAAAATAACGGCATAGTAAATACACATTATGACAGGGCGGATATGGAGGAATCTGGTCTACCCCGGTTTGGCATTTATAGGTAAGAATCTCCAGGAATAAGGTACGTTTTCTGGATTCTGATTTTGATTGCTCACAATGCACACACCCACGCCTGATTGTGGTTATTCCGGTGAGCATTGTGATCGACTATTCAGGCATATTTATCCACCATAAGTATTCCTGTAAGATAGAATTCGGATCAAACATTAATCATCCAATTCCATTGTTGGATCTCTGTTTCTCACGAACAGAACAGCAACCAATGCTTATCAACCCTCCAAGTTGTATTGTTGCATAAGCACCACTTCATAAACCTTACAATGAGAATGTTCTTAAAGTTTCTTGTCCCTCTCTTCTCAAATTATATATTATGTGAGAATCAAATATAATTTTTCTCACAAATTTAATATATATTGTCAACTAAGCTACATTGGATCCTTATAACATTTCAAGTTTAATCCTTATTATTGTGGTTTTAATTAAAAAAAATACTTAAATTCGAATGTTGTATAAGGTATTTAAGCTATTGTTATTGACTTTTTTTTTTTAAACAGAAACTATAGCAAATATTCTTTAAAAATCTTATCAAATTATAGAGATTTTTTATATATATAAAAAGGAAAAATAACAAGAGCTTCAAAAGACTAATTTTTATAAGATTGTTGTAGTTGTAAATAAATAATCAAGTCTGGTGTCCAAATAATTTCATCCTCCACCTTGTTTAGTTATGGTCCACATAGGATGTCAAAATGGATGAAATTCAATAGGCCCAACTCAATTAACTCATAAATGAATTAAAGTTCTGCTGTATTATTGAACCCACTAGCCCACATAATTAAACTAAAGCAAGCTCGACGCCAACAATGTGATTGGTTAGCTAAGGTTGACTCGTCATGTTGAGATTTTTTTAAAAAAAGTTTATATATATATATATATATATATTCTTTGATTATCGAATTCTTTAGGAGAAAAAAATCTAACTAATCGAAAGTTTAGATAGGTAAAATCTGATAAAAAACGATCAAACTTAAATATTATCTAAAAGATTCAATTTTAACTTTAACATATTAATTAATTAATTGTATTCAATCATTTAGTTAAAAATTTTAATGCTTTATTATACCACTAGCATCATTTATTAATTTGTATTTGCTTTGTGATTGATGTATATTGCAGTCATTTATGTTTTTTTATTTTCTATTTATATATTTATTTGTTTTGTGAAATAACTTTTTTAATATATTTTTTTTCATTAACTTATAAGATTGTTGTAGTTACAAATAAAATAATCCATTGCATGAAAGAATCGTGGATCAGAAGGTAATAATATTCATAAACTTGCTTGATTACGGATCCAAATTACTAATAAACTTGTAGTAATCCATATATATGTCAAGAATCACTGGCCATACTTCAAAGCCACCATCCACTATAAGATCAAAGCCAGTGATAAACGCGGAGCCATCGGAGACGAGAAACAACACGGCGTCTGCCACGTGTTTGGGCGTGAGAACCACTCCTTCCAGTCTCGCGTACTGCCGGTAAACCTCTTGCACCTCCTCGCACCTAATCCCTCGCAGGCTCGCACTTTACAAGTCAACGGCGTTGCCAACCCATGGGGTGAGACGCACTTCACTCTTTTCCCGTGTTCCGAAAGCTGCACGCTCGCCGAACGCATCAACCCCAACACCGCGTGCTTCGACATTATGTAATCCGTCGTATTTGTCCCGCCGTGGCTGCCAACCACACTCGCCGTGCACATAGTGCTTCCCCTCACGCGCCACTCCAATATCGCACGCGCTGCGTGTTTCACGCACGCCGCCATTCCACGTATGCATGTTGACCGCGAACAGTCTGTGAAGTTGGGACATGTCGAGTTCGGACACTGTCTGTTTGGAGGGACTAGCGATCCCAGCGTTGCTGAACATGATGTCAATCTGACCGTACGCATTGACCGTTGTTTGGACGAGGTATTTGACTTGTTCTTCGTCTGCCACGTCGCAGTGAACGTAGGTGCACCTGTGAGTGCCAATGGACGCCGCCACTCGATTCTCCAGATCGTCTTGGATGTCCGCAATTACCACCATGTCTTGGATGTCTAGAGACTTAAGCCGACACATGACTCTTGGTTTTATTGTTGCCTAATTTACAGCATATTCTATTATGCATTTCTCCAATTATGATACGGCTACGTATTCGGATCTTCTCCACCCAATATCATGCCGCTTCTCAATCCTTAAATTCATGATTATTGTACAGCAATTAGAGAAGAAGAATATAATGAATGATTCTGATTTTAACCTACCCTTCTCCAGTAAGGCCTTGAGCTCGGGGTGGGGACCTCCACATTCTAAAGCTCCCATACTTAGCGCGAGAATATCATATCCCCCTTAACCTTAATGCAGGAACTTGAATCCCATATTTGAGTCCTTATCAGCGAACTCCTAAGCGCCCACAACCCAGCTAACAGTCCTAATCCACGTAATCAAGCACTCAATTGCCTTAAAATTTTGAAAATGAAAAATAGGAAAATAAGGAAAAAGAAAAAGAAATCATAATAAAATGATAAGTTAATTGATAAATATAGTCTCAAATGAAAATCAATCCCATTGGGTGATTACTTAAAATTTAAAAAATCAGGTTGTGACAGTGGATAACTAATTAAGTTCAACAACTAATGGTACAATGAGAAATTATAATTATTAATTTATTATACAGCAATTTATACAATTTATGTTTCACAACAGAAACAAAGTTTGAAAGAGGAGAGAGCGAGCTAGAGAAATATGGGATAAAATGATTGATGTGATGGAGAAAAAAATAATATTATTCAAAGTGCTGTAAAAAACATTATATGAATTTCTTAATGTAAAATATCTTATGTGAAACATTAATTGGGTAATAAACATAATGAGTATTAAAGGGGAAGTTCGGTGCCCTAATACAAAGAGACATAATATATTTTATCATAAAAATCGATCGGTAATACAAAGATTTTCGACAGAATATATTTCTGTGGAAGATATTCCGTCAGAAATCAGCTTTTTTTAGTGGACTGGCTGAAATTTCAGGGGTCTGTTTGTTACACTCGGCCTATAGGGTGTTGCAATAAATGGGTTCGTTGGCACAATATATATGATGATGAGGACATGGAATAGTTTTTTAAGGTGGTCTGGAAGATGCAAATACCTCCAAAAGTGGCCTTCTTAATCTAGAAAATTCTATTAGACAAATTGCCCACAAAGGATTTGGCTCATAGTATTATTGTGGGGTGGAAATCGCATTGAAGTTGGATCGGTGCTTGGTTTCATAAGCACTTACGTGTTGCTTGATACATCAAGAGATAGTGCAATAGGTTGGGATTCAATGCGGTGGTTTGCCGGATTTTATGTTTTGATAGTTCTTTCCTTTGTTATCGATCATATCATATTTTGGTCAAGAAACATAGTCTGGGACTTACTAGTAAATGGGATTAGGTAATGGCCGTATGTTTAAAGCTTCTGTAAATGGGATTAGGTACCCCTGCTGGTACTTATTATTTAATGATAATTTTTATTTCCTGACAAAAAAAAAAGTGAACCGTTTTTGCATAATAGAAGCCATGAAAGAAACGATTGTTGCATAATTCATGAAGTACGTTTTTAATTATACCATCCCATGTGGATATTAGTGCTCGACTTACATGATCATGTCTCCATTAGCAATAAAGAAGCTACTCGGGATTGACATAACATTTTTAATTCTTGGTGGTCACTTTTCTCGAAGATCGCTTTTAATTATATATGCATAAAATGTCTGTAAGATGATTTTGCAAAATTAACTATTTATAATTTATTTAAATAATGTGTAAATAAAAAATGCACTCATGCTTAACATAATACTATTAATTAGCTTAATTTATTTAGGTATATTGGAGATCAATGCATAATTGAATTATGCTTAGTTTGTACTAATGTTTAATGAAGTAGTTTTGCTGGTCAATATGCATGGCAACAATGAGAGTCATGTGTTGATTTTGTAAACAAAATCTATAATTTCTGTTTAAAACAATCATATCAATAATATGAATATGATCTTTATAATTCATGAGTTTCACATGAACATATCATGTAAACATAAATTTATAATTTCTGTTTAAAATAATGACATTAAAAATATGAACATGATCTTTAGAATTTATGAGTTTTATATAAACATACATTTGTTCATGATTGCGGAATATCCTTTATGGTTGAATGTTTTCTCATAGTCTTGACCATTTCCATTGTTCTTGCATACGCTTAAGATAACTGCACCTATTAACCGTTATTCTTTTAATACTTTCCTTTGCAGCCGATAACTCTTATGTATTTTATTCATTAAATCAAATAACATTTATTTAAATGAGTCACAATGATAAATCTTACGTTCTCCCACTTGACTCATAAAACAATTATAATGCGCATATATAGGGCTAAAGTTTTTCATACATTGGCCTCATCATAAATCATGATCAGAAATAAAATCAATAAGAGTCATAGCGGTTCTATGCTATCAAATCAACATAGTTCCTTCCATGTACCACTTTATTAGCTCTTCTTCCTAATATGATACTTTAATGAAAGTTTACATCATAATGTCCCACAATAATATTATTGTGTATTCATTAGGGATAAATCCTATTTTTCAAAATAATCATTCATACATGCATATATACATAAATTTGAAAACATGATAATTTTCAGAAACTTAAACATCATTGAATTCAGAGTGTCAATAGTCAATAATTACCCATAAAGACAAACATTTCATTTGGCCTTGTGGTTTGGGTATTTAAGGAATCCATGCAAAATATTAGAAACATGAGTTGTACATTCAGAATCAATCCACCAAGTATTACAAAACTTCAGCAAGGTTTGATTCATAACATATATAAGCACAAGGTTTACCTTTCTTTTCAAACCAAGCCTTACGTCTCCAACAATCATTTTGAAAGTGTCCAGCCTTATCACATAAATGACATATGTTTTCATTATGTTCCTTCTTGTGGATTTGAGAAGAGGAGGCCTGATTGATGGTCATCTTCCCTTATTTTCATACTTTTTACTACTTTTATTTTCAGCTCCTTGATGTTTGACATAATTGATGGAATGAATTCCCTGGTTCTTAATTCTGGTTTCCTACTAACATAATGTGCAATTCATGCACATTTCATTTGTCTTTCACGATATTATAGTTCATTTGGAAAAGACCATACTCAGATGATAATGAGTTCAATATGAACAGCACTAGGAAATTTTCATCCACATTCATTCCCAATAACTTCATTCTTGCTGCAATATTTGTCATTTCAACAACATGCTCATGCATAATAAGTAAACCATCAAATTTCATAATGATAATGCTTTGAATCATACATATCACATACTAACATAATTCACAAATTCATACATCATAAAATGCATACTAATGTTCACCTTTGGGGATCCATTAATACACAATATTTAGTTATAATGATGCTAATAAAAAATTTCATAATTTGACAATAATACATACACTAACTAGAATGACTTACTATCTTTGGATATGTAATGCCAACATTCAAGTTTACTTATTATGACAACAAATAACTAACATTTGGTTTGATCATTAACTACTCCATAATAATAAACTTTAACTCATCCATAAAATAATAAAATGAACATACAATTTGGAATTAAATCACTCATACAAATTTGGCGACTTTGGTGACTAACAAATTCATCATACTTTAATTTCAAGATACAAACACTTTGTAGAATACAACAATATCTTAAAATTATAAGATTTTAACAACATTCAAACACATATGTAAGTCTTCGTCATATTAATCGATCGGTAATACTTGCAACTAGAAAATTAAGATTCAAATATATTAAAATACTTTATCATTACATCAACCAAAAATTAGTAAAGGAAAATTACAAATTCTTAAACCATGCACTGATACCACATGTAAACATAATCTATAATTTCTGTTTAAAACAATCACATCAATAATATAAACAAGATCTTTAGAATTCATGAGTTTCACATGAATACATCATGTAAACATAAATCTATAATTTCTGTTTAAAACAATCACATTAAGAACATAAACAAGATCTTTAGAATTTATGAATTTCACATAACATACATCTGTTCATGATCGCAAAAGATCTTTTATGGTAGAATGCTTTCTTAAAGTCTTAACCCTTTCAATTTTTTGTATCTTCTTTTGATAGTGATAGGATACAACTCTCATGGACAGACATGACTACATTCAGTCTTTTAGATCATTATTTATTAGAAATTAAATTATTATGTTTAATATAACTGCACCTATAAACAATTATCCTTTTAATAACTTTTCATTTGTAACCAATTATTCTTATATCCTTTAATCATTAAATCAAATAATATTTATTTAAATGAACCACCATGATAAATCTTGTCATATTTTAGCCTCTAATCATTCAATACGTACAATTATTATCATTTATTTATCCGACGAATGTTGCCCCTTTATTTTAATGCAAGATATAGTACTAATATAAATCTTGCACGAGTCGTATATTTTAATGTTTGGGCGGTTCTTCTTGCATTAATTTTGACCGATCGATCATAAAAGCAAACGCTAGAATACAAAGGCAGGGTTGGGGAGGAACGAAGGTAAGAGGAATTGATACGAAATTGTAAGGCCAAATTTCTATTATAATAGCTGGCTTATTGCTGGCGTGACTCCACAAATATCTACATGCATATGCATTCATAGATAGAATAACATAAATATAATGGCGGAATTTACATCCACCACCACTAACACTAACAGTAACAGCAGTCTCAGGTTGAAAGCCAAAGTAGCCATAGTCACCGGAGGTGCCAGTGGCATCGGCGAAGCGACGGCGGGTGTGTTCGCGGAGCAAGGCGCGCGTATGGTGGTGATCGCAGACATCCAAGACGAGCTGGGGAATCAGGTGGCTGCATCCATTGGAACCCACCGGTGCACCTACATCCACTGCGACGTGGCAGACGAAGAACAAGTTCAAAACCTCGTCCAATCAACGGTCGACGCTTACGGACAAGTGGACATAATGTTCAGCAACGCTGGGATCCTTAGTCCCTCCGAACAGACGGTGCCCGAACTGGACATGTCCCAACTAGACAGGCTGTTCGCGGTCAACGTACGGGGAATGGCGGCGTGCGTGAAACACGCGGCGCGTGCGATGTTGGAGGGGCGCGTGAGGGGAAGCATAGTGTGCACGGCGAGCGTGGGTGGGAGCCACGGAGGGCCAAATGCGACGGACTACATAATGTCGAAGCACGCGGTGTTGGGGTTGATGCGTTCGGCGAGCGTGCAGCTTGCGGAACATGGCATAAGGGTGAACTGCGTCTCACCCAATGGGTTGGCAACGCCGTTGACTTGTAAACAGCGAGGGATGAGTGAGGAGGAGGGGCAAGAGCTTTACCGGAAATACGCGAGATTGCAAGGACTGGTGCTCACGCCCAAACACGTGGCAGACGCCGTCTTGTTTCTCGTATCTGATGATTCCGCCTTTGTCACTGGCCTTGATCTTAGGGTCGACGGTGGCTTTACTTATGCCTAGTATATCAATTTCATATTCTATACTATTGTAAGGTTCTAGTTGAATTTTAAAAATCAATGAGTAACTTCATTTTCTCCTCCCTACAAGTTTTTTTTTTTTTTTGCATGAATATACTTTTTTCATTTCATTCAAGATAGGATATAAGATACAATTTGAAATATGACTGAACATGAGAGTTAGTATAAGACATTGAAGCTCTTGTCAATTTATGAGCAACAACATTGCCTTATATGTTGAGTTTTAGCAATTATGTAACATGAGCCTACAATTCGAAATCTGAGTTGGTTGTCACACCTTGCTACAGCTCTTTCACTACTGGCTTAATTAGCTTAAGGTTGAACTCCAAAAGTATTTAAATGGGATAAGATCAATACTTACATGTCATCTACATTTTATTTTGTTAAGTAAATTACACTAATTACTTTTAAGGTATTGTGAAATTACATCAATTAGGTATTGAAGAGACAAATTAGAATAAAAAAAAGGCGTGATATTCTTTTCTTCTACTCCCTTAATATTCTTACCAAATTAGAGACAAATTACATGATATCTCAAATATCTGAGCACCACCGTCCTCGACTGTGTCTTCCTCACCCTTCACCGCTTGCGAGTGCTTGTCTCAAACCCCTACCGTCGTAGTCTTGCACTGACCTACTCCCTTCACGCTCTCCTCTCGACGGTAACTCCAACTGTAACCACAACGCCGACAACCTGCCCTCCTCCGCCACTAACTACGCTTTCCATCGTGGTTTTCTTTCCCCTTTCCTCTCTCTCAAAGAAGCATGAAATGAATTATGGATTCAAAAACAGGCCGATTATTATTTTTGTTGAGTAAAAGTGTGAGGGAAAAGCGTAATAATGAAAAAATTAAATATTATATGAATAAAAATAAATTTATAAATTTAAATTTTAATAAGATTTTTGTCGCTTTCGCTTAATCAACAGAATATTAACTTGTAAATGGGTCCAATTTCAAAACGCATAAACTCTCATTTCCGCTTCGTAAACTTCACAATCTCGTTTTTGCTTCTGCAATGCCCATTTTCTCTTCTGTTCTTCGTACATCCACATCACCACTTTCCCAACCGACCACAATCTATTAGGAAATAGTATACTCAGGAAAAAAAATATTATTTTTGTTTATAATTCATATACTTGTTGGTTAAGCACTTCAAACTGAATGCATATACGTTGAAAGATTACTACCTTAAAATTCAAATTTCCTACTAAATGACCACCGAATACAACTTGTGTAAGCCCCAACAAATTTGGTCATAGTTTAGAAAGAACTAGGGAGAGATACAGTGATATTCATTAGTACATCTCTTCGCGGTAGGATTAGATTTGAGAAAGAAAAATAGGAAAAATGAGATTGCCTATAAAAGAAAATTATTTTTTAATGATTTTTGCATTTTATTATTATTATTATTATTGTGCAAATTTTTAAATTAAAATTTGTTTTAAAATTTCTTAAAAAATAGGAGGTAAAATTAACTTATTAAGAATAAATTTGTTAAATTAAAAAGTTAGAGATAAAAAGTGTAATTAAATTTAAATAAAATAAATATTACACTGGTGATAATGTTGACTATTGGTTGTGTTTGAAACGTGCAAAAAAAATTCAAAAGGCATGTATTAATATTAAATATACTTACAAAAAACATGTATTAATTATTGAATACTGGTGGGACAAGGAGAAGTTGGAAAGATAGGGAACAACTGCCACACTGCCACAATTTAAGTGGCTTATACCCTGAATGCCACAGCAGCAAAACAATTTCCCAGACTGCCACGGCACATAAAACGCTGGAGTCAAAAGCGCATTCCGATGGACACGTGGCGTCTCCTGATTCGTCGAAAGCAAAGGCGCTGACAGGGGCAGAAATCGCTGGGACAGGGGGCGAGAACTGTGCGGCCACGTGGCACAGTCAACGTAAAACGCTGGGGGGCTCAGCGAGTTACGTGGCGCGCCGTGATTGCGCCACGTGTCAAGCGTGGAGAAAATCGCCTGGATGCAGAGCGAATTGCACGGACCAATAGGATTGCACCACGTGTCACGTTCTGGGAAAACGCTGGGGGTTCCTGCGGGTTACGTATTGGCCCACTATATAAGGGTTGTCATTTTCACCCCCTCCCTCAGATTACCCCACCCCCTGCTAGCTTTTCTTCACGTTTTTGCTCCCTGTAGGTTAGTTTTTATTTGTACTTTTTGTAATTAAGTAATTTAAATTTTAATTTGTGAATATATTTGTTATTTATGTAATTTTAGTTTGTTAAATACTCAAACTTTAATTTAGTATTTGCTCTTTTTTAACTAGTTTTTTAATTTTTATTTGTTTGAATTTAGTATTTTGTATATTAAATTTAGAAAATCTTGATTATTTATGTAGTCAAAGTTTTTAAATAATATTTAGGTCCAAGATTAAAACTTTAGGTTAGAAGATATGTAATGTTAGTTTTTTTGACTAGTTTTTTAATTTTTATTTGTTTTAATTTAGTATTTTATATGTTAAATTTAGAATATATTGATTATTTTGTAGTTTTAGTTTTAAAAAAATGTTTAGGCTAGAGGATATGTAATGTTAATTTTTTTTACTAGTTTTTTAATTTTTATTTGTTGTAATTTAGTATTTTATACGTTAAATTTAGAATATATTGATTATTTTAAT
>CM023944.1:254550-308293 GCA_013407115.1 Glycine latifolia | reverse complement strand
GTTTTAGTTTTTAAAAAATGTTTAGGCTAGAGGATATGTAATGTTAATTTTTTTTTACTAATTTTTTAATTTTTATTTGTTTTAATTTAGTATTTTATATGTTAAATTTAGAATATATTGACTATTTTGTAGTTTTAGTTTTAAAAAAATGTTTAGGCTAGAGGATATGTAGTGTTACTTTTTTTTTACTAGTTTTTGAATTTTTATTTTTTCAATTTAGTATTTTCTATGTTAAATTTCTACAATATTGACTATTTTGTAGTTTTAGTTTTTAAAAAATGTTTAGGCTAGAGGATATGTAATGTTAATTTTTTTTTACTAATTTTTTAATTTTTATTTGTTTTAATTTAGTATTTTATATGTTAAATTTAGAATATATTGATTATTTTGTAGTTTTAGTTTTAAAAAAATGTTTAGGCTAGAGGATATGTAGTGTTACTTTTTTTTTACTAGTTTTTGAATTTTTATTTTTTCAATTTAGTATTTTCTATGTTAAATTTCTACAATATTGACTATTTTGTAGTTTTAGTTTTTAATTTAGTATATTATTGGCTGCAATTAGAATATATTGATTATTTTTGTTAGTTATTTTGAATATATTAATTTTTTAAATTAACGTATACAATATTTTATTTTGGTTAGGCATTTGTTCTGTAGAATTGTGTATCAGAAGGATGGATCACGATGAAAATGTCCGACGGACCCCACCGACTGAGTCTCCGTTGAGCGTGATTGACCCTGGTCCATCAGTAGGGACTCTCCTTACACTACAGGAGAAACATATATCCACATACGTGTGGAATTCACAGGGTGATTCGACCATGCCGGAGCGTGTACTTAATGTAAGACATGCCGCGACACACGATCATAACGGTATACCTGAGGAGATCCATCTGTGGCTCCGAGAGGCTGGTTTTTATCATGTTGCGCGTTTGCGGAATCACGAGGTAAGCATAATCAGTGTTGAGTAACCTTCTAATATGTTGCTTTCATTTTATTGTATGTTAAAATTAGAATATCTTAATTTAGTGTTGTGTAACTTGAATGTTTTAGATCGACCACCACCTTGTGTCAGCGCTTGTCGAGCGATGGCGGCCAGAGACACGTACGTTCCATATGACGATGGGTGAGGTGACAATCACCCTGGAGGATGTACATCATTTGTTGGGGCTGCCGACTGATGGTGGTGTTGTTTCTGGCCGTCACGGACGACATAACTTCTGTGCTATTATTGGTGACCTGTTAGGGGTTGAGCCGACTACCGGTCGAGATTTGCAAGGCGGGTTTCTGGGCCTCCACTATTTACGAGACCAGTTTGATGATTATGCCGTCCACGCTGGCACAGAATTAGGCCGTCGAAGATACACTCGTGCATTGATATTGCGCATTTTAGGCGGTATGTTGTTTGTTGACACCGCTTCGAGCTTCGTGGCCGCGCGGTACTTGTTATTTCTGGATGATTTCCATCGCACAGGCACATTCAGTTGGGGCTCTGCCGTTCTTGCAGCCTTATATAGGGAGTTGTGTAAGGCGACACGTCCAGGCCGTCGTGAGATGGGTGGATGTGCTTTGTTGTTGCAGTTGTGGGCTTGGACGCGATTCCCGACCATTTCTCCAAACCTTCCGACAGTGGAAGACCAGGATGTCATAGAGCACGAGATATATGCGCACAGGTATTTTTTCCTATGCTTATATTCCATGGTTTCGTTAATAATTGGGTGTATATGTTGCTAATGTAGTAATGTTGTTGCTGCAGGTTTAATGTATACGATACACGACAAACCGTATATACAAACATTCGTAGATATCGACATTATATTGATGTAATGCGCAGGAGAGACATACGTTGGAGGCCGTATGACCTTGTAGACATGGTCCATCCACCGGAGGTTGAGATGGCTCGGAGATGGTTGGCTGTTTGTCCTCTTATTTGTTACGAGACTGTCGTCTACCAGCAGCCTGATCGAGTTCTCCGTCAGTTTGGGTTTGACCAGCCAATTCCAGATGATCCGATTAATTGTAGTGAGCTGCTGACCATTACTATTACGGGAAAGACAGATGTTGATTGGCGTCAACGACATGCTTTATTCATTGCCCAATGGGTAGACAGAGATTCGCTTGTGTTGCAGAACGTTCAACCTATGCGTCGAGATGGGTACCTATCAGGTAACAGTGAATACATGCAGTGGTATTACTCTGTTACCCGTCGATGGATGACCCGGAGAGCAGCGTTAAATGCACATGTGGTATGCTTGTTAGACAATATTTTGTATCTTGCAAGTTTATTTTAATTTTCGATTCATTAATAATTGTTGATGTCCAGACGGATCGATGCGAGACTGTTGTTCACATGGTTTCACCTGAGGCAGAGGGGCCCTTCGACAGGACGCATGTCTACCAGGAGGCGCTTCGAATGCTGGCCGCATGCGATTGTTTAGACAGGATTACTGATCCTGGAGACGCTGCACCTCCACCCGTGTTGCGTCAGACCGAGGCCCCTCCTACAGTGGTACGTAGAAACCGGCGTTCTCGTAACGAGGGGTTACCCCTTCACCACGCTACTCCACCAGTTGCCGACACACCTCTGATTGTGCCGCCTCTTCCTCCGCGTCCCGCTGGCATGTTCTTTGCACCAGGGTACCCTTCGGGCCCATCTCAGCAGTACTGGTGGCCACCCCATCATGTTCCTGGGTCACAGTACCCCCCTTGGTTTGCAGGATCGTCGACGGCGCAGTCTGGTTCCACATATGCAGCGTATCCGATGTATGAAGGAGGCCCCAGTTCAGCTGGGTTTCAATTGACACCCGGACCGGACACACATGATGACTGTTACAGGCCCACAGCTCTGACATCAGAGGACGAGTCGGTTATGGCGACTCCGACGGCACCTTCTGGTCACTTTATACATTCTCCTAGTTTCGGACAGTATTCGACTGACGAGATATTGGCTGCAATGGACGGGGGAGATGAACACAACGATGACCAAGGTGATGATCATGCTGACCAAAACATCAGGCGAAATCCGGTTAGGGCAACGCGATTTCGATGTCATCTGTCACCGTACGAGCATAACATTAGCCGTTGTGCAGGATACCATGCTGACCACTGACACGATGTTTAGATTTTTTTTGTATGCTTCTTTAAAGAACTTTGCTGGACTTTAATTGTATTTTTATTTGATGTTTTATGAAGGACAATGGACTATATTCATTTTATTTTATTTGATGTTCTATGAAGGACAATGGACTTAGATTCATTAAGATAAATTTTCTTTACAAGTATAAGCAAGTGGTACATCACTGGTCTTGCCTACGTGAAGGGCAGTAACGCCTACTGTGACCAACAACCTTACAAAAACCACATCTTGTACGAGTTGTCGATCCTTCCCGCGAATCCATCTCATTGCGTATGCGTGTACTGTTTGGCCTTCCTTTTTTACGTCTGAGAGACACATCTGGTATAACTATGGGCGGTGCAGCTGGTGGTATGAAGTCCTCATTTCCAATAGGGAACCACTGCGGAGAATACACTTGACACTGATAAGCGGCACTATACACAGGATCCACATATTGTCTGGGATCGTGGTGTCTGGATCGACATGCTGCAATAACATGACTACACGGGAACCTGAAGGCAATGAACTCACCACATTGACAATTTCGTTCACCTAACGAGACCGACCATTTTTTTACCACCCACATGAGTGCGTATGTTGTACGTCTCTTGAACCTCAAATGTTGTCCTAAGTGTGTCATAACAAGTGACGTAGTGTGTTGCAGATTTTTCAACCATCCGCATATATTTTTGCCATGCTAATTTAGAGAAATGATTACCGCTGGCCATATCCTCACGAGCCTCTTGACCATGTTGGACAAAGTATGCTACTAGTCGACTGTATGTGAACCGCACAAGGGACGTAATAGGAAGACTTCTGGCTCCTTTAAGTACCTTGTTAGAACACTCTGAAAGATTGGTTGTCATGTGACCATACCTTATTCCCAGTTCATCATAAGCTATACTCCACTTCTCCTTTGGGATATTATCAATCCATGCGGCTATTTGAGGGCTTGATTCTTTAAATGTTTGTAATCCCACATCGAAATCCAAGCGCGAGGTTGTATAAGCTGCATACACAAACACGGGGTGAAAATGAGGTCATAAGATAAATTTTCTGAGAGAATGTAATTACATTGTCGTATACTCAGACATACCTAATTTCTTCAATTGTTTCTTCAACATCACATTGTTGAACTTGTGGTTAAAATTACTCGCCAAATGGCGAATGCAAAAAACATGGTGTGCCCTGGGTGGTTGCCATCCGAGTTGGGGATTGTTCACCGCAGCGAGTATGCCCGCATGTCGATCTGAAATAAGACAAATGTCGTCTTTTTGCGTCACGTGTATCCGAATTAGTGCCAAAAACCATGACCAGTTGTCGATATTCTCGACGGACACAATCGCAAATGCAATTGGAAGGACATAATTGTTGCCGTCCACTGACGTTGCAATCAACAAAGTTCCCCGGTATTTCCCATACAAATGGGTTCCATCAATACTTATAACTGGTTTGCAATAATTGAAAGCATCGCAACACTGTTTGAATGTCCAAAACACCCTCTTGAACACCTTAGCACTTCCATTCAGTTGCCCATCAATAAAATGGTCGTTCAAATCCAGCTTGTAGGCAGACCCTGGAGAAAAATTTAACATGTAACTCAACCACCTTGGCAGTAACGCGTATGACTCATCCCAATCCCCGAAAACCTTCACAATGGCCTTTTGCTTTGCCTTCCATGCCTTCTTGTACGATATATGAAATTCGAGCATTGTTGCTATCCGTTCTTGAATTAACCCAATTTTAACACTAGGGTCCTCCCTTATCATTTCTGCATTTTAACAAACAATAATATATTAATACCTTTTTAGAAAAATTGGGCATTTAATTTAATGTATTTTATGTACCTAAGATCATCGAACATATCAAATTCGAGTCAAGCTGCTTGTGATCTTGGGAAAGATTCTGACCGACACATGTGTGTTGGTTGTTCCATATGCCTACAACCCATTCAGTGCCACCCTTTTTTTCGTATGCCCTCATCCTCCACGGACAACCGTCATAATGATTTTCACAAACCATTATAAGCCTTTTCGTATCACTTTTTTTTACTACGGTTGTGCGATGCTCGACCATACAGTATTGCTTTATTGCCAATTGAACAGCATGCTTGCTTTGAAAGACCTGGCCCTTATATAGCTGTTGACCCATTTGCCAGTTAGGTATTGAAGCTCCTTGCATGTCATCAGACTCCTGATCTGGGTATGCCCAATTAATATTCGTGTAATGCCGTGTGTCCGACCAAAATGGAACATTGCCCTCTCCTATATCAATGAGATTTTGAACACATTGTCAAAATTAAACCTGCAAAATTGTTAACACTAATGACTAAGAAAACAATGTGCATGCATACCTGGGACCGGAGCCGCCTCTTGCATTTCGACAATGCCAGGAGAAGGAATTGGAAAAGCAGAATCAAAATCACCATCTACGTCTGTATCGGATGATTCACTGTCCGGAACAACACCTTCGTCCACCTCGTCCTCAGAACTATCCATAGGCCAACTTGGGTCGTAGCCCGGCACCATTTCATTCTCCATTGCTTGACTTGATGGTGGTGCTGCGGCCGACATATCCCTATCTTCACAATCCATTTGTTGGGTTGTTTGGGTTGGTAGTGGTGGTGATGGGAAAACATATCTGTCTTCATTCAAATCCAACGGCTCTCTATTGATGTCAATGGACCCAATGGGTTCGACATAATGTTGACTGCTTGATTGTCCACCACAATTTAATTCCGCATACAATTCAACAAATCTGGGGTTTTCCCCGTCTGATATGCATGCGTCTGTAACTAACGCTACATCATCGTCATCTACAAGATCCACAACAACCCACTGCACCGGGTTGCCCGATGCACATCTAGCAGTCAATCGAGAAACAGATTGTCCGCGTTGTAATCTCAACTTCTTGTAAATCATTTTCATCAGATCGCGGTGGCTACATCCTAGGGGCATACGAAACATTTTACTTTCTCCCTCAAAAACTTGACCATTAGGTCCAACATATCTACTCCCATTATAATATACAATGGTGATTAATCCATTTCTATTACCACTCATTTTGCAAAAATTAAACTCAAAAATAACACAGCTTTTACGATAATGTGTTTGGAATTCAAAATTAAACTAAAAAATTATAGGACTTTTAAGATTATGTGTTTCGAATTGAAAATTCAACTAAAAAATAACAGAGCTTTTGCGATAATGTATTTCGAATTGAAATTTCAACTAAAAAAAATACCTTTTACGATAATGTCTTCGGAATTGACAATTCAACTAAAAAAAATAGAGCTTTTAAGATAATATGTTTTGAATTGAAAATTAAACTAAAAAATAATAGACAAAGTAAGGACGATAATGCATTTGTAATTGAAAATTCAATTACAAAATAATAGACAAAGCATGGACGATAATGCGTTTGTAATAAAAAATTCAACTACAAAATAATTAAACTTATACAAAAAATGTGTTTGGAAGGGTGGAAGATTAACTAATAAATTGGAAAGGATTGGAAAGGTTTTACGGATTCGTGCTTGGATTCTAAAAATAAGAAGGTATTGGTCTGCGTTATTGTGAAAAGGGAGGGGTATATATAGGAGCAAGTTCGCTGGCCCAACCAACAAAATAAGCCTACTAATTCGCTGTAGCCCAAAGCGATTTAAAATCTGTTTGACACGTGGTGTTTTCCAAGGAATCCGCTGCTTCTCCAGGCGAATTAGGACCAGCTTCTGACAGGTGTATCTCGCTACAGTGCCCAGCGAGTTACCTGGCCACTAATGCAACGCCAACTCAGCTGCCATATCTCGCAATGGTGCCCAGCGTTTTCTGTCCCGTGGCAGTGTGGGAAATTATTTCCATGTTGTGGCATTTAGGGAATAAGCTACTCAATTTGTGGCACTTGGGCAGTTGTTCCGAAAGATAGTGGGTGTTATTAGTAGTGACTGGAGACAACAATCCCAATGAGGTGGCGCCACGCTGTCAAAGCCATATTCTTAATTCTTAGACTGAAGTGTACTGTTACGGAGGAGTCAACGCCAAACTGGAACTGGAGGAGAAGTATCCTACTTTTTGTTTTGTTGCAGACAATCCCAACTCTGACTGAGCATACTACTATTACTGCGCTTCAATGGCTGATCCACAGCCGCTGCTGCTCAACGATTCCGAGCCAACTCAGTTTCTAAACACCCGAATCGCCTCCCTTGACGTCTTTCGCGGCCTCTCTGTTTTTGTTTCGTATCTCACTCACTCTTTCTTTCTTTGCTTTCAAGTTACCAATAAATTGTATTTTTCCCTTTCTCAGCTTATGATATTGGTGGATTATGGGGGTTCCATCTTCCCCATCATTGCTCATGCCCCCTGGAATGGGATTCACTTGGCTGATTTCGTCTTGCCTTTTTTTCTCTTCATTGCTGGAATTTCTCTTTCCCTCGTTTATAAGGTACTACCTTCGCCTACCTTTTCTTCTCAAATTAAATTTAGCAACTAGCATTCATTCAATCCTTCTCTTTTCTTTTCCTCATCAAACGTCAGAAAAGGCCTCACAGAACACAAGCTTCATGGAAAGCTTTAGCTAGAGCACTCAAACTCTTTGCTCTTGGTATTCTTCTTCAAGGTAACAATTTCTTCTTACACGCCTAACTTCTGTTCCTGACATTCGTGTTTCATCAGGTAATGTATTCATTTTAGGTGGCTATTTTCACGGAGTAACTTCCTTCACTTTTGGTGTTGACATTCAAAGAATTCGCTGCCTGGGCATTTTACAGGTAACTTCATCCATATTCCATAACATAATCTCTTGTAATTTCTTCACTACTTTACTACCTCATAACTCATGGTTCATATTGCTATTTTGTTTATGCATATATATTATTTACAGAGGATATCTATTGGATACATTGTTGCAGCTTTATGCGAGATCTGGCTTCCAGCTCCGCGGTGGAAAGAATTAGGTTTCATCAAAAGTTACTACTGGCATTGGTATGGTTTTCATGTCAGTACTACTAAATTTGAGGGCTCTAATGTGTCTATATCTGAGTTTCTAAACCAAAGTCATCCTATTTGCTGCCACTGGATGTTTAAAAGTAAAACGTAACATCTCTAGTCTGGGGCTTTCTAAATTCAAAAGTCCCAACCCGAAGATGTTAGTAGAAAATTAAATACACTTAATTAGCAGGATTATTCCATTTCACATTGAGTGAAGTCAGCTAAATATATTAATCTAGTATTACATCCAGTATATTCATATTTCTCTTGTGTAGTCCTCCTTTGCTCATAACTTTACAAATATTTTTGTGCAGGTTTGTTGCAGTAGTATTGTTGGCAGTTTACTCTGGATTACTGTATGGTCTATATGTTCCAGATTGGCAGTTTGATGTATCAGCCTCTATCTCTTCATTGCCTCCTATTGGTGGTGGTGATATTTACACGGTGAGAGTAGGTTCAGCACTCCTCATTCCTCACTCTGCTATCTTTTATTTGCGTCAATTTTTTGTTTTGCATTTGTTTTTCATGCTTTTTAATGTTGAAAACTTTATGGTTAAAGGAAATTGTTTCTGTTTGCTACTCCTAGGCACTTATGGTAGTTAGGATAGAATTGGTACATGCTGTATTGTTCAAGCTAGGGCTGAGGGGTGATTAAATGTTTCTAATAGTAGTATTTAAACTTTCCTACTGTTGCCTTCAAAATTTGAATTCTTATCAAATTTTACTCTGTAGATAGCTGTCCAATGCCTATTAATTAGGGGGAAAAAAACTTACCTGCTTATCATGTTTAAAACTCATTTGTTTGAGAATATTCTGGTGGTGGAATTCAAAATATTTAGTTAATAATGCATGCAATGTTCTCAACCCAATATCAGGTGAATTGTTCGGTGAGAGGTGATCTTGGACCTGCCTGTAATTCTGCTGGAATGATTGATCGCTATATTCTTGGTCTTGGCCATCTGTATAGAAAGCCTGTTTACAGAAATCTCAAGGTATATTATAGTTGATCCCATTTTTTTGTTTAATGCTTTACAGCACAATGTGACATGTTAATGCCTTGTTGATGGTCTAACATTCAGGAGTGCAATATGTCTGCTAAGGGTCAAGTTTCAGATAGTTCACCTTCATGGTGTTATGCTCCTTTTGACCCAGAAGGCATTTTAAGGTAGCTAGCCTAAGCTTAAAATCCTTCATGTAGAGTTGCCTTTCTATCTGTTGCTGAACGTGCCTTAGATGTTGTCAAGACAGTTTTGATTTTTAATTTGGATTAGTTATTGTGCTGTTAGTGAATAAGTCAGTTTGAAATTTTAAATTAGTTTCTGATTTTGTTTATTAATTATCAGTAGCCAATAGCAGTTCCTAAAATAATGGAGCATGATCTTTTATTCAGTTATTTAAATATATTTAAATATGAGACTTATTCAATAAAAAAGTGAGTCAACAGTTCCAAATTAAACTCACGGTTCTTCTCTATTATTTTTTCCTTCTCTCCTACGTTTGTATCTCAAATTAAAATCAACAATTGGTATCTAGAGCTCTCTTCGTGAGGGACATGTGAAATGGATGCTTAATCTAGTTTCTTGCAAATTGCTCCTCCTGTCTTTGAGGGGGAGAGTTATGACCTTTGGAAGGTGAAAATGAAGTCCTACATGAAGTCTTTTGATTTGTGGGATGTTGTGGAAGAGAATTATGAAGTGTCTCTACTGCTTGAAAATCCCATCATGACCCAAATAAAGCATCATAAGGAGAAAAAAACCAAGAAGGCGAAGGCAAAGACATGCCTATTTGCTGGTGTTTCTCAGACGATCTTCATCAGGATCATGACTCTCAATTCACCCAAAGAAATTTGGGATTATTTAAAGGAAGAGTATGAAGGGGATGAGCACATTCATGGCATGCAAGGGCTAAACCTGATGAGGAAATTTGAGGTGCAAAAGATGAAGGAATCCAAGACAATTAAAGGGTACTTATACAGATTGCTTGGCATCATTAACAAAGTTAGATTGCTAGGCACTGCATTGCATATTCCATAATTATTGGAAAAATTCTGGTTTCAATACCTGAGAGATATGAGGTATCAATAACCACTTTGGAGATTACAAAAGATCTGTCCAAGATCTCTTTGACAAAGGTGATACATGCCTTGCAAGCTCAGGATATGACAGAGGTGATACATACCTTGCAAGCTCAGGCTCAGAGAAGATTGATGAGGGAAAAATCAACAGTTGAAGGAGCTTTACCAGGCAAGCACCATAATGCAACCAAATATAAGAAAAACAAGAACTTTATGGAATAGGATCAAGTTTAACATCAACCAATGCAAAAAGAAATTGGAAAAAATATTATCTGCCTTGCCAACACCACGGAAAGAAAGGACATCCTCCACTCAGATGATTAGAAAAGACCTGATGCTAAGTGCAGTGAGTTAATCAAATGGGGAATGAAGCTGTTATTTGAATGAAAAAAAAAAGGAATCAACAACACAGTGAAGCTGCAAAGGCTGCTGATCCAGAGGAGGAGTACCTGTTTGCTGCTACATGTTTCTCTAGTAATCAAGTCAAAATTGGCTTATTGACAGTGGTTGTACTAACCACATGACAAACAACAAGGATTTATTCAAGGAACTGAGCAATATAAGTACATTGAAGGTTTGAGTTGGAGATGGCAAGTTCATCACTGTGAATGGAAAGGGAACTGTAGCAATCTCAACCAATGTACTTATATTGCTGATGTGTTGTGTGTTCCTGAAATTGATCAAAATTTGTTGAGTGTTGAACAACTAGTTGAGAAAAGTTATAAAGTGTTGTTCAAAAACAAAAATTTTTTGATTGCAGAAGACAAGGATATTCTCAAAGTAAAAATGAGAGAAAAAAGCTTTGCTTTAAATCCATTGGAGGAGGAACAAATTGTTTTGTCAATAAAAGAGAATATCACTGAATTGTCTCCCAAAAGACAGAAAGCTGAAGAAAAACAAGCAAATTCTAAATCCCAAAGTAGTTCAACTAAAGAAAAATTGCAGCTATTGCACAAGAGCATACAAACAAGAAGATACACTTGAGGGAGAAAGATGAAAGAATTGAGCAGAATGAGAAGTGTTTAAAGTCCCTGACTAAGAACCTGAAAGCTAAAAATGTGAAGCAATAGTTTTTCAGCAATGTAAATCAACAGGTTGAATTTATGAAGAAGATAGGAGTTTACAGCCTCTAAGGCAAGAAGGAGTGTTGTTGAACGTATCTTAGATGCTGTCAAGGCAGTTTTAATTTTTAATTTGAATTAGTTATTGTATTGTTAGTGAATAAGTCAGTTTGAAATTTTAAATTAGTTTCTGTTTTTGAATTATCAATAAGCAATAACAGTTCCTAAAATAATGAAGCATGATTTTTTATTTGGTTATTTAAATGTATTTAAATGAGGCTAATTCAATAAAAAAGTGAGGCAGCAGTTCCAAATTAAACTCAAGTTCTTCTCTATTATTTTTTCCTTCTCCCCTATGTTTTTTTCTCAAATTAAAACCAACACTATCTTGTGAGGAGGTTCTGATTGAACCTGTGTGCAACTGGAAGCTTCTGTTGCATATTAAAATGATCACTTATTCTGATCAGTGATCTCATGGAATATTGGAATCACAACCATACACTTCCTAGTAGTAAAATAGAGCTAATAGAATGTTGTTTAAATGACATCAGACTCGTTTGACACTTGATGTGGAAGCTTTTAGAAGATTTATCTTCTAGAAATCCCCTTTAAGCAAAGTATTCCATTAAGATTACTGAGACAGTATAACAAGGTCCGAGTAATATTATTTTGAATCAAATCTAGTTGATTTTTCTTTCAAACCCCTAATAAAAAAAAAGCACCTCCTTCTTTGATTTATGCTATAGATAACTTTACCAAATGCTTTGATCTAGGAGTCCTTTGTTAGGACAGGTTCAATCACTATACTTAAGTAATTTAATCCAATTATTTTTGCAGGCATCTTTCTGTAACAAACATTTTTTACAAAAGAGTTTTAAAGGTTTCTACTTTTTAGGAAAGGCCAAGTTGTGATGTGCTTTCAGGTGATATTCATCTATAGGCCTTTATTCTTTGTGACAGTCTTTCTTACCTGACTGACCCCAAGTTTCTGTGACTGTTATCTGTTGTACTTAATGATGGGATCACTTTATGCATTAGTTCCTTCTACTGTGTTCTAGTTTCCATTGTAGGTGTTGATAATGTAGTTATTTTTCCTGGTTCTCACATTCTTTTCTGATTTTTTGCTGATAGTTTGGCAAGAAAATATTCATTGAAGGGCATTTTATACTGATAATCACAGTCTGTAATTCTCGTCACTTGTTCACAGCTCCATAACATCTGCAGTTTCATGCATAATTGGACTTCAATATGGTCACGTTCTTGCCCATCTACAGGTGAGATCATGTATCAAGTTTCCAAACCTCGATGGCCTGTAAAATTTTAGCATTTTCAAGATACAAGTTCTTTAAATCCTAACTCTATGGTCTAATAGTGCACTTCCCTTCATAGATTATTTTGGCACTGAATCATCTGCCCCGCATGTACTGTAAATTGTGGCTTTAAATTTCTTTGTTGGTGTTCGGTAGAGCTAAGTCAACTGACCTTTTTCTTTTCTGTATGCTTGTCCTGTAGGATCACAAAGGGCGCCTATACAACTGGATGTGTTTTTCCCTTTCATTTTTGGCTCTTGGATTGTTCCTGGCCTTAATAGGTCCGTGCTGTAAACCATCTGTGGACTTCTTCAGTTTGTGGAGAGCCTACTAGTATTTACTAATAAATTGAGCATTCTCTCTTCATAATCATGATTGTTTAGTTTTTCAGCAAATTAACTTCTTTCTATTGATTGACGCCATAGAAAAGTTTATATTGACTTTTTTTTTTTATTACTTTTTGCCGTTTGTTTTCAGGAATTCCTCTAAATAAATCGCTGTATACAGTCAGTTATATGCTACTAACTTCTGCAGGTTCTGGTCTCACATTCATTGCTTTATATTTTCTGGTGAGTGCCAAGTAATGTTACAAGAGAAAACTATATGGACAGAGATATTATTATATACGATTCCTGCTTTATTTATAGGTGCCATTTTTCTTTCTTTGGTAAGGAACCCAATATGACTAAATTGTAATACATTTACCCTACTGCAGGTAGATGTTTATGGTCACAGGCATTTGACAGCGGTGTTGGAGTGGATGGGAAAACACTCCTTGAGTATATTTGTCCTTGTATCTTCAAACTTGGTCGTGATTGCTATTCAAGGATTTTATTGGACTAAACCCGAAAACAACATTGTAAGATACTGTTGCATGCTGCTTTATGCTAGAAAATGTTCTCGGTTACCCCCAACAATTTTTTTTACTATAATGTACTCCTTGCAGATAAACTGGATTGTGACACGTTTTGACCACACAACATAACGTCCTCCTATTCAACTACTGTTAGATTTCCATGCCTCGTCTTGCATGGTGTATATATTCAGAGTAAAGCGACGAAAAGAGGGTCAAGATCAAGCCGTAAGTGCTAATTGAATTGTATAGGTATAGGTATATACTTTCGAATTTTGCATGAATTCAACAATATCTTTTCATTACGTACTATTATTAATGAGCCTTTACTTGCCAAATGGTTAAGGGGTTTACTAAATACACTATACAAATTTCTAATACACTATATGTGAACAGTGCGCGGACGAAAATGCCTTTCGTGATTTGAAGGTTACAGATTCCATAACTTTCATACAGATTATGGATTGCCGAATCCATAATAATTTAAAATAATGGCGCATGCAGGTCTCGAACCTGTGACCTTCATGTTATTAACGCGACACTCCAATCAACTGAGCTAATACGTCAATTATGTTAAAAAATAATTAATGTTGGTACATATAATACTACTTTTTTTTAATATATATTTAATACACATATCTAAATCTTTAATTGTTTAGTTTATCTAATTTCTTTATCTTTTCTTATTTCAGATTCTTATTTTATTAATTAGGGATATTATGTTCATTTTATCAATTAGGATAATTGTTAGTTATGATCCTATCAAATAGGATTCTCTTTTATTTTAATTTTATCAATTAATTTATTATATATAACTCATTAATTGATAAAATTAAAATAAAAGAGAATCCTATTTGATAGGATCATAATTAACAATTATCCTAATTGATAAAATGAACATAATATCCCTAATTAATAAAATAAGAAAAGATAAAGAAATTAGATAAACTAAACAATTAAAGATTTAAATATGTGTATTAAATATACATTAAAAAATTTAGTATTATATGTATCAATATTAATTGTTTTTTAATATAATTAATGTATTAGCTCAGTTGGTTGGAGCACTATGTTAATAACATAAAAGTCATAGGTTCGATACATGTATGTGCCATTATTTTAAATTATTTGAAAAAATATATTTTAACTTAAAAAAAAATTGCTTACAATTCATAATCTGTATGAAGATTATGAAATCCGTAAATTTCAAATCACGAAAATGTTCCGTGTACTGTTTATATATAGTATATTAAAATTTTATATAGTGTATTTAGTAAACCCCACGGCTAAAACCTCATTGTCATTGAATCTTTTCATGGGTACAAAGAAAAGAATTACACAGTTCCTTCCAACACGGCTTTCTTCTCACGCGTAGGCGTAGGACATGTTTCGACAAACGGGAATGCTACCATTATTTTTATATTTAAGAAAATCTTTTGCTTTTACTTTATTTTCCTACTTTCTTAAATTTATATCAATAAAAAAAATTGTGCTTATATACAATACACGGATAAGATATTAGTTACTACATGTTTTGTAATGAAGGATTCACATATTTGTAAGAGTTTAAATTTGATGCTCGACCACTGAAAAATATATTATACTTGTTAAATAATGTAATATCCCATTATTAAATAATAATATAAAGTAAGAGTGTTCACATGCATGAGGAATCTTTTATACTCAAATTCACACATTGATGAAATTTACTTTAATTAAAGGTTTTTAAGTGTTTGGGTTGAATTTAACTTATCCCATTCAAATCTATTTATTTATGTACGGATTGAATAATAAATTTTTTATTTTTAAACCCATGAATTCAATTTGTTGATGTGATATTTTATTTAATTTAATGTATACACAATTATAAATTACAAAATATTTAATGACAAATTGGTGATTAATTTAACAACAAATTCATGTCGATGTCAAAGAAATTGAAGGCATTATGTGTTAAAGCTATAAAAAAAAACTTGAGAATCAATTGTTTAGTAAGATAAGTTAGCCGTAGATTTGTCTAAGAGGATTATTTATTGTTACTTATAAAATATTATTCAAATAATAAATATAGTATCTTTAGAACGTGCATTTGTTTTTAATTAACAAAATACAATATGTTCAGAATGTGTTAAAATTGGTAAGAAAAATAAATTATGTTTCTTAGAATATTTAAAATAATTTAAAATGTTTAGAATTGATTGACCCAATTCAAATTAATTTATTTGTGATCAGGTTGGTTTTATTCGAGTGTAGTAACAAGATCACACTAATCCAATTCAATTTAAATTGAATAATTTTGTTAGAGTCATAAAATTAGTTAAACTTGACTTGTAAACACTATTAATATAAGATTGGTTTCAAATATATTGTTTATGCAATTATTTTTTATGTTGTCATTCAATTATAACATTATCATCTGTTTTTAGATTAACAATTTTTAATAATTATTTTAAAAGTTATATAAGAGAAGAGATATTTTTTAATTGATTGATAATACACCAATTTTACACTTGTAACATATCAAAATCACATTTATAACATTTTATTTATCAACTTTATAGTCATTGCTTTTTAAGACAATTGTTAGCAAAAATAAGAGAGAACAACGTTAAGAAAATTAAATTGTATATTTCATCATAACAAAATACAATGTAATACATGCATCTCTGAGGGAGAATAGTGTAATTCAATCTTATTTTTAAAATAATTTTCAAAATAATTTTTTTAAACTCAATGGGATTAGCAATTTGTAAAATGATGATGAATGAATTATCATTTAGTGAGATGTTGGAATGGTTTGGTTATTAAATTTCAAATAATAATTTTGTAGTTCAAAAATTAGAAAAAATGAGAATTAATTAATTATATTAGAATATAATTCAAATATAAAATTTATCTTAGTGGTCAACATTTCTAGCCACAATATTATTTATTTATATAAAAATTTACACTTCTATTTTTTAAAGTTTCAATCATGCCATTCATTAAAAAAAATAAAGAACTATATTGAAACATTTTTAGAAATAAAAGGCTTAATTAAACATTGTAAAAAAGTAAAAGGATGAAAATTATAATATAAAAAAAGTTACGCTTACAATAAATAAATGTTTATTACATTCTATATAAATGAATATTCATATATAGAAATATTCTGTAGATCTGCGAGGGACAGCAATTAGCAATAGCATAGTAGCATGCAGCCCTACTCTGCCAGCTCATGTCACATGACGATGACGTAATCCTTTTAGATTATGTCCATTGCTCCTCATTCACTTTCTATCATAGTTGGAAATCTTTTCATATTCAGTCGAGGTAATCAACAAGTGCATTAGCGCTTCAATCATTATTTTATTAATTAATTTGATTTCATATATATTAAAAATTTAAAATTATAATAAATATATAATTAATATTATTTGAGTAATAAAATTTTATCTATACTTCAAAATTTAAAATAATAATTGATAGTAATTTAAAATTCAAAATTTGTAAAAATAAAATTCAATTTAAAAAATAAAATAAGATAAAAAATTATAAAACTGGTTTGACTAATCCAATCAAAATACAATAACCTAATTAATCAAATTTGACTGAATCACTTTAGATAATCAATCTAATAATTAAATTACTTCGAATAAATCATTAGATTCAGATATAGAAGGATCGGATTTCATAACACTATTTTTTATATTTAGTTTCAATAATGATAGTATAATGCCATAGATTTTTTTTATTTAAATATTAAGTAATTTTAGTGATGATTTATATGTTCAATGATAATAATTTAATTAATGTAAAAAATATAATGATTTAACCACTCAGATAAAATTTGTTTTAACATTAAATTAATCAATGTTAAACACATCTACTTATATATAAAATTGATAGGATGCTTTGTTGATACACACTTTATAATAAAATTAAGATATAAAAAATTAATAATTAATATATCTAAAAAAAACTTATATTTCTTATAGTTAAAAAACATCTAATATTTTCTAAAAAAGAAAGACCAAAACATTAATTTTTCTATACTTTGAAGTTTACCTTCTTAAATATTTTTATCTATATTTTATCAATAATATCATGTAACCATTTTAGTTCACAGTATTACTGTATAAAAAATACCAAATTATTCAAATGAAATTCGAGTCAAACTTTATCTTGAGTTCTTGATAAATTGTCTCTATCATTTTCAATTTCAGTAATTCTTTTTTCTTGATTAATGATACACAAATTATTTTTTTATTTTAAACACTTCATTAATATTTCTTAATTTTTTTTATTTTTCTCTTTCTAACATATCGTAAATCTCTCTCTAGATATTGAATAACATATTAAAACATATCAAATATTTTTTGTTTTTTATTTGGATAAATGGATTCGCATTTCATGTGATTTACATTTTTCGTAAAGAATTTCACACTCTTTTTTTGTGGTATTTTATTTTTGGAAATCATTAGAGGCAATTTAAATATACATGTTAATTTAAAATTAAATATAAATATAATTATTTGGATGAAATATGTTTTTCTTCTCTAATTATATATCAATTTCTTTCGCCTAGAAATAAAAACTGTGATAAGTCAGGATTTATTGTCAGTTCGTATTATCAATATATTTGAATTAATATTTTTCTAGTATAATATTTTATGGCTTTTCTCATTATGATAATTGTGTAGAGTTTTGTTATTTTATTTTGTTAATGGTTAATCCTTATTAAAAATTTTAATTGATCAATTTTAACAAGACGTTTTATTCTAATAATATTTTTTTAATTCACAAAGTTTAAATATGAGACCTTATTTAATTAAGAAGGTGAAACTCAATTACATTCGAACACTAACATGTCGGTTGATTATCTTATGTTTGCTTCTTTGTTTCATAATTTTGTATTACTTTGTGCTTTATTTATATCATCTTTATATTATGTTTGACATAAAAAAATATTTGTAGAACTGTTTTTCTTTTTTCTTCCTTTTTTGCCAAAATTTTCCTTCTGTATTTAGAGTTAAAAAAATCAGTTTTATTTTTTAAACTTAAATTAATATCATATGCAATATCACATATAATTATTGTATCTCGCATATTTTATAACCTGGCATCACTTTTAATCAATAGGAAACCATTTTTCATATCATCTTTAACACTTTTTGGTGTGAAGTACAACACATTACTTGCTATATACACCTTCGAAAAAAGTAGAAAAAGTTTCAGGTCATAAAAGTTCAATATAACCGAGGAATAAATGTATTCACACGTGATGGATATTAAATATTAAATTAAAAAATATTTTTAACTACATTTATTATCCTAATTTTTGATAAATTATATCCTCAACAAATTAGTTTGGTGTATTTTATCTTCTATTTTTAATAAACTTGTACGTTTTATTTTTTGTCATTTGTCCATTGATAAGAATAAAATTTGGCGATAAAAGTTGTAAAAAAAATAGGAGTAGAGTTTAATTGCCAAGCAATGAAAAAGTTGAGCATAAAAATTGTCATAAAAAATTGTAATTATATTAATAAAGCATCAGCGTAATGCATTATTAATAAATCTAATCTTTTTAATAAATAAGTTAAGCCAGGTGAAGTCTTATGAGGCTAGATTGTAGATCTCATATAAGCCATTTCACGTATTTCCACCCTAATCAATTGTATGATACCAACCATGTTTATTAAGTCTTGCATGAATTAAAAATAAATGAAGCGTAGATAACAGTGTCTAAAAAACATTTTATTAAAACTTTAGATATTAATAGAAAATGTCATATCGTGACAAGCAATAATATTTGGTAAGAAGTATTAGCGTAAGACATGTACTTTCTTAAATTAGAAAGAAGTATATTAAATTGATGGAAAAGACATCACGTTCAATGGTAAGCATCCCCAGTGAACCTTTGTGCTTATTAAAACATTGATGCCGTGGCGTTGATGGACAAGGACAAAGCATTCAATAAGTGGCAGCGTAGAGGACAAGTGTGACGATGCTGCTCAGTCTCACGTATAAGAATTTAGATTGCCAAAAAGAATGGCTCCTCCCCAAACCAAAATCATTCAGAATACAATTTGAGTGGCTTGAAAGTTAAAATAAAACTTATCCATGATTCAAATAAGCATGTTTTAAATTAGTATAAATGTGGGCGAGGGAATATATGTTGGTCGCGAATCCATCCTCCTGGAATCCGTTATTATTATTATTATAATTAATATGCAGTGACGAAATGCATTGAATAACATAATATACGTTTACATGAATGAATTAATATATTAAGAGGGTTCATTGCTTGTTTTTGTTTCAAAGCAATAGTTGTACGTTATGAGTTATGACACGTATGCGTCTGGCTGGATAGGGACCAAAGTGGAAACATTTGGGTTGAGGTGAGAGACCACTGACCAGAAAAGGACCGGATCATCCTTTTACTCAACGGAAACTTTGAAATTTGAAAGCCAGTTTCGTTTTCTAACCCGAGAATGAGAGTTGAGACCTAACAAAAATGGTTTCCTTCTTCACTTTTCTGTTTATTTAAAGTAAATAAATGACAAAAGAGTGAAATTAAAGTAAAGAAAAGAACAAGAACAAGAAACCATTATCGCAGCGGTCATATGATGATGGACCACATTTGATGTGGTATTGTGGTATTTAGAGGTATTGTTTATGGTGAGATATTTCTATGGATATTGGAAGCCTTTTTCATTCTGTAATCTTGTTTAGAACCAAAAATAAATAAATAATAGTAATAAATGAGAGAGAAGGAGAAATGACCGTTGTAATAGGGGTTGGGTTGGCAGAAGGGCTGGCCTACCTCTGTGGTGGCTACCCATTAGATGATTAGCGATCACATGGTCACGCTGTGCAACCCTGTCCTTTCCAACTCCTTAATTTTAATTCCAAAGTTGCCCTTGTCTTATCCGAACCTATCTGCATAAAAACGCATCAACCCTTCTCCCAACTCCTCCACTCTCATTCCATCTGCTGTTCCTACAAGAGAGAGAGAGAGAGAGAATGTCGAAGGAAGTGAGCCAAGAGGGGCAGCAGAGGAAGGACTACGTAGACCCTCCGCCAGCCCCCCTCATCGACCTGGCCGAGATTAAGCTCTGGTCCTTCTACAGAGCTCTCATAGCCGAGTTTATCGCCACACTCCTCTTCCTCTACGTCACCGTCGCCACCGTCATTGGCCACAAGAAACAGACCGGCCCATGCGACGGCGTTGGCCTTCTCGGCATCGCGTGGGCCTTCGGTGGCATGATCTTTGTCCTCGTCTACTGCACCGCCGGCATTTCCGGTAACCCTAGCCCCCACCCCCACCCCCACCCCTTCGCTTCTACATTTCTTTTTTATTTATTACTTACTTTTTTTTTTTACGGCGTCGACATCATAACACAGGTGGACACATCAACCCTGCTGTGACTTTTGGCCTTTTCCTGGCCCGCAAGGTGTCTCTCATTCGTGCCGTGTTCTACATGGTAGCACAGTGTTTGGGTGCTATCTGCGGTGTTGGGTTGGTGAAGGCCTTCATGAAGCATTCCTACAACTCCCTCGGCGGCGGTGCTAACTCCGTCAACCCTGGCTACAACAAAGGCAGTGCTCTTGGTGCTGAGATTATCGGCACTTTCGTCCTTGTCTACACCGTTTTCTCAGCTACCGACCCCAAGAGAAGCGCTCGTGACTCCCATATCCCCGTATGTTTCTTTTCTTTACTCGTGTTTATTTTTGTTGCTAGTAAATAAAATCTAATCAAATGGCGTTAATTTCTGCAGGTGCTGGCCCCGTTGCCCATTGGATTTGCCGTTTTCATGGTTCACTTGGCCACCATTCCCATCACTGGTACCGGGATTAACCCAGCAAGGAGCTTCGGTGCTGCTGTTATCTACAACAATGGCAAAGTTTGGGATGACCATGTATGCATGCATCTATTGTTTACCTCTAACTCATATCATTCTGTTATTTCATTTATTAAATAAATGTGTTTGGTTGCAGTGGATATTCTGGGTTGGACCATTCGTGGGAGCGTTGGCGGCGGCGGCATACCACCAGTACATCCTGAGAGCAGCGGCTATTAAGGCCTTAGGGTCGTTCAGGAGCAACCCTACCAACTAGTTACTTCATCCATAGACAGACCCTTTCTTTTGTGTTTGCATTCTATGTGTGTGTATGCGTTTGATGTAGAAGCACCATGATGATGACCATTCGTCTTTTCTTGTGTAATTTCTATTTATTTATTTCTTAATTTGCTTTTGTTTGTATCAGAGATCATCATGATTTATGACCGTTATTTACATTATTATTTTAATTATATTCTACTTGCCCTGTGTATGTGGATACTCGTTCCTTCATGACCCTGCTGCGTCGTCTTCTTCTTTTGTTGTTCCCTCCTTATATCTGCGCTAGGCTCCCCCCTTGCCTGTCTCATTTGTCTGTTCACACTTCAAACATAAATTCCCGTTAACACAATGCCACAGCACAGGGATATCCTTGTTAACTTTTTTCCTTGCGTTCAATTATGCCAAGAATTTTCTAGCTAGTATGGGTATACCCTATATTTATGTGGGCATTAAACAAAATAATAATGTGTATTAGGTAGAAACAAATTTATGGGGTATACATACTCCTTGCGTTCAATTATGCCAAGAACTTTTTTCACTTACTATTTACACAAATTTTCAACGTTTTATACAATTACTTTGCACAAAACGATATGAGTCTATCTTCTACCCTTCTCATGCACTACTATATTTTTTTATATCTAAAAGGAATTAAGTGATTTCATCGTAAAAATAATACGTAGAGAGAAGTCATAGAGAAATGTATAAGTATTATCTGATGAATGTAAGTTTAATCAAGATAGGTAGGGGTTTGTGTTTACATGCAATCAAGAATCCAAAGCAATTAGACTTAAAAGGGCATTTTTATTTTTAATGGATACAGTTTAAGCTACTCACTTTTGAGATAAGTTTCTTATCTTCTATTAATTGGTTTCCATAATTTCACATATAATTTTTAAACAGTTCAAACACATCTGACTCTAATATATTTAAGTAACCCTTAACTGACTCACTTTTATACTTATTTATTTCCAATTAAAATTCATTTCAATTATGAAAAGTAATAAGAGAATGCAAACAAAACATCAACTAAAAACATGAAGAAGTCACAATGTAAACCATAGTCTTTAAATAATTTGATCTGACAACCTTCTTAGCTTGTCATTAGAGAAATGTGTTAGCTAGAATAATGGATTGAACTTAGATGGCATACGGAATGTGACATCGGGGAGGTAGAAAGTGGTTAAAGAGTGGGGCAGAGAGGGCATTTTGGGGGGTGGCACATCTGGCTCTTTAGGAAAAGTATGCTAGAAATTGCGACACATAGCAAAGGGTTCACGGCTTTCGAAAGAGTGGGACTGATACCCAACCAATGGCCTAAACCCAACAAAAAGTGATAAAGCAGAAAGCTGAAAACCTTGAAGAAATAGCCAACTATGATCACGTGGCTCCAAGGGCAAGGGTGGTGGCACTGGCACGGCATGTTGTTAGTTTGGGTAGGAACCGTTTCCGCTTTCGCAACAGAGGGATAAAATACTAGCCAATAAAACAGAAAATTAATTTATTTAAATTTATTTTAATAAAATAAGCAATTTTCTATTTAATGTGTTTATTTAAATTATTTTTTATTTTAAAATAATAATTATTTATTTATTTTATTATCTTCTTAAAAATACTTATTTTAAAGTTATTTTTTTACGTTTAAACAAATTGACTCATAATTACACTATCTCCAAAATAAATACTAACTAATTCATTATTTAGGGATTCTATTATTCAACTATGGATTTTTTTAATAATTTTAAGAAAATAATCATATTTTTACTAAAATCACAATAAATTTTGTAGATAAATTTGCAAGAAAATGAAAAACAAAATCATAAAATTGTAAATACTTAACATTGCAGTGTATTAACATAAATTTTTTATAACAGATAATAATAAATTACTGAAGACTACTTTCAATCAAAGTGTTGATATGTTTATTCAATGACTTAAAATTATTAATAATTGAAAAATAAGCAACTTTTTTAAAAAATTAATAATACTATAGAAATTTTTATTGAGAATATTTTTTTTTAGGTAAGAACAACTTAAATATACAGATAAATTTTAATATATATAAACCTTCGTAGTCCACAACGTAAAATTTTTTTGCATTATTATGATTTAGGTTAGGTACATAATAATATAATATGCGTGTGCTTCATTCAATGACGTTAAGTATATTTTGCATTATTATGATTTAGGTTTTTTTTAGTAAGCCTGTGTAGAATAACATATTTCAGGGACAAGTAGTAAAAAATTTGGGCGGCCATTGCCCCCTCCCGCCCCAAAGAAGCTCTCGATGCTAATACTATTAACAAGTCAATAAATAAATCTATATATACATGAAATAGATGAATATTTCATTAATAAATTTAGAATAAATTAAGTGTATAAAAAAATGACTCTTTCCCATAATAAGTAACGTTTAAGAAAAAAATGTCTCAAAATAAAATAAGTATTACTTTTGTTTTTCAATTGTAACGTTAATTACTTTTTTAATAATATCTCTAATAATTATCATTTTGTATTTTTAGTATAATATTAATAATATGATTAGTTTTGTAAAATTTTTACTCTTTTATTTATTTATTAACTTTTTTATCTGTAAAAAATTTTAGGATGACACTTATTATAAGCTATAAATTATATTAATAAAAAAGTAAGGATATGTTATTAATTTCATTAAAAAAAACCATCTTAGGCAAATTCACTACATGGTAGAGATGACTGACAGTAAATTTTTTATTTATTGAAAATTCCTAATTAAGAAAATAAAATAAAAAAACTTTATTTTCTAAATTTTATATTTTAATTATAATATAATAATAAATTATACTTATAATATCATATTTAATTTTTTTTAGAAAGATGAGAAATATTAATAATAAAATTTTTAGTTTTTATTAATAATTGAAATTTATACAAAAATATAAAATAAAGTGGATCTCTCTTTTTATTGAATATTTTTTATAAAGTTTATTAAATTTTAATCAATAGTAAAATACGTGTCAGAGAATAATACAGGAGTTATTTAACTCACTTTTAACAGATCTTTCAATATAAATTCATAACATCGATTGATGGCAGAAGATTTAGATAATTCATATAAAATCTTAAATTCTAACTTCAATGTCATTATTTTTTTTTCTACAACTTCGATGTCACTGTTAGAAAAGAAAAATCCTTCAATTTAGAACTTTTGAGTGTTAACAAATTTTATTAAGATCCCATAAACAACTCTAAAGTAAAATATGTAGGGTATTTTTAATTTGGATTCTAAAAATTTAAATCAAATTAAAAGATATTAAACGTATAAGGATTCAACTGAGTTAATTGGTCAACGTATGATAGTAGGAACAAAGTCATATAATGACTAATTTAATAAGTTTTACAATATGTAAACTTAAAAAAAAAAAAAAAGAAGGGTACGATCAACTAGTTGATTATTGGGAACTTTCACTCCTCTATATTTGAAATATGCGAGCCCCTTGGCTACATTTGTACAGACTTTTTTATTCAACAAGCAAGAACTCAAATCCAGAGCTCTCTGGCTACATCTTCCATACAATCCAATCTTATTATTAATCGAGTGTGCTTCTGATGCGCGTCTAAGCCTTCTTTTCCATTGTCTAGCTCCGAGGACCAAGCCCCCTCTCCTGCCGATGCACGGAGAACAGCCTTTGGTCCCCCAAACTTACTTGTGGCAACCTTCCGGCCGCCCAACAACTCAGGATTTCAAACTAAATGTTGGCAACTAAATACGAGGGTTGCGTTGGTTGCGGGACTTAATCCAACACCTTATGGTACAAGTTGACGACAACCATGCACCACCTTTGTCTGCGTTCCCAAAGACATCCCTCTCTTTCAAGAGGATTCGAAGCATCTCAAGTCCTGGTAAGGTTTGTTATTGTGCCCAAACCTGGTTGAGGAAGCATAAAACTAAAAAAATGGGGGTCAGTCCTGTCACAAAATTGGAGTTTCCCAAGACCTGGTCATTCGACTAGTTTATCCAATAGTTTGATGACACGCTATGTGCGATCAACCAAGAGCACCACGAGACTTACGAGGAAAACAATAACTTCTCAAAGGTTAAAGTTTATGAACTTTTCTTAAACTAAGTATTTGCACTTTTTGATAACTAATTACAGGTACCACCCTGTAATAAAATGCATAAAATTTACAGGAATAAAAAATGTGTATACATTTAGAATATACTGAAATAAGTTCCTCATTTAGAATAAAGCAAAACGCAAAAATGCATAAAATTTACAGGAATAAAATGTGTATACAGTCAGAGATACAAGTTTCCAACTGATGATCAACAACACTATCAAACAAACAATTAAAGTCCAAATCCAATGGAGAGGGTGCATATTTCTCTACCGTAAGTGATCAGTATGTGTTCGTATAATCTCCAAAACTAGAAAATATTGCTCCGCGCACGCATTTATTCAGTAACCTATTCTATTTTTAAGCATTACAACTTGTTAACGAATTTGCTGAACAGTTATAATAGTTCGTCTAGCAAAGATTTGATATGCAAATTATCAACCTTGGAGTTGATGGATAGCATGCTTTTGTTGAGTTCTTCTGACTCGAGCTCGAGCTCGAGCTGGCTCAAACGACCTCTGATCTCAGGAATTCGTGTTTTAATATTAGCAACCTCTTGTTCTTTCTGAGCCAAACTTTCCAACTCTGATTCTAGCTCTTCTCTCAGTGACTCCACTTGGCGACCAGAGTTATCCTTTTGTGATTCTACCTCCAGGTGGCCTATTAATGAGTTCAATATTCTGAGCTAGTTCATCGAGGGCGCTACGCAACCAAGCCACACCAAGTTGAGCAGATTCTACATCCTTAAGAATAGCCAACAATTCTTTGACTTTGGACTTGCTTAATTGCATTATTGAGGAGGAATTATGTAACTCTTGCACCACAAAGCATACACACTCAATGTAATATGAGCGCATAGCAACTGATTCCAAGTGACAGCTTGCTCCTATATCCCCATACTTGTCAAGGATAGATTGCAAGATGGAAGCAAAACTTTCTTTTATTTGATATCTTCCAACTTGAAGACGGGCTTCAGAACTGGTCACAGACTCGGTCTCTCCTTCATCAACGTGGGTGAATATTGGAACAACATTATGAGATGCAATTTTGTCCTCACGATGATCTGTTGGCATTGGGTTGGCAATGTGCTCACCATCCTTAATTGGTTGGTCTTTGTGATTGACAGGCTGCAAAAGAAACACATATATGCATGCAAGACATGACATGAGTTTAATTTGTGTCACTATTATTTAGCTCAAAATTAAATTACAAGGCATATATGCATGACATGAGACACAAGAGTGACCACTACCTACCGTTACAGCTTGGATATGTGTCTGAGGAGAAACGTGCTCATTGTTTTCTGTCTCCACCTTTTTCTTCTCAGAATACTGTGATATTGGTGATGAAGCTTCAGATAGGTAAATTGCCCCAACTTTTGAGGCAGGAACACTGTCAAGAACAGGGGGTTCTGGTTTCGAACCTAACTTCTTTTTCTTGACGAGCTTTATAGGAGGAGGAGCACCTGCAATTAGAATTAATGGATGGTTAAATTTATTTTCAATCTGCTAAAATATTTGTGTGCTTTTAAATTTTGAAAACCACTTTATTACTTACTAGTGGCATATCAATTATTTTGAAAGTGTCATATATGAAAATTAAAATTAATCAAAATATTTTTAGCGAAATAAAATTAAATTTGATCATATTTATGTGAATTAAAATGTATTTAAACCTTTTTATATGAGTCGTCGTACAAAAAATTATCAGAAAAACCTTGCTATATTAGTCATCATTTGAAGTATACGCTTGTGGCGTGGACAGTGACTTCATATTTGTGAACTCATTAATAGTTCACAAATTAGTCAAACAAAACATGAATGCATAGAATGTTCTGTCAAATAAAACTAATTCATAGTTAATTAGTCAAACAAAATGGCAACAAATTAACTTATGGAAAGATACCTAACTTTATTCTCATTCAGTTAATCGGATCCATTTCCTAATAAAATTAATAAAGAGGAGTCTTAGTAATGTACTTTTTAACATAATCTTGCTAACACACATTTTACTTGTAAATTAAAATTTATTAAAAATTACAAAATCAGAGGAGATAGATATTAAATAAGTTCTTAGACTCATCAAAATTTGTGATTTTTTGATAAATTTAAATTAATAATAAAGAGTGTATTACTAGTATTTTAGTTAATTAGTTAACTAATCCAGTTACACACACAACTTTAAGTTAAATCAAATATGTTGTTTTGCATGACATAATTTAAATGAGAGGACGAATATTCAACAAAACAGTGAAATTTTAGAAAAATCTAGAGTTTGACATTGATATGATGACTCATTTACTAATTCTTCAAAATCCCAATAGTATCTTGTTACGAAGACTTAAATGTAATTATGATAATGTTTTTTATTTTTAAATTGAAATATTTGGTTCTTTTATTTTAAAAAATACACAATTTTAATCATTCCATTTTAAATTAGAAATATTTTATTCCTCTTATTTTAGAAAAATTACAATTTTATCAAATTTTTAATTTTGTTTGTATTTTTTTTCTTTTGGTTACATTGAACCCTAAACATAATATATTTACTTAAAATATTATCAAAAAATGATTTAATTAATTATAAAATAAGAAATAAAATATAAACAAAATTTAAGATTAAATTAAAATTATAGTTTTTTCAAAATAAAGAAATCAATTTTCTAAAATACGGATATCAAATGTTTGTATTTTAAATTAAGGAAATCAAAATTATAATTTAAAAAAATAATAAAAGAATTAATTATTTAAATTTTAAAATAAAAAAATCAAAATTATGGATTAAATAAGATAGAGGGAACAAAATTACATTTAAGTCTATTATAAACATAAATTGGAAAAGAAATATGGATTTGGAGAGAGAGAGTGGCACAGGCACTAATAAAATGGTTCAATATGAGATAGAGAGAGAAAGAGGGTACCTACCCGAATCTGATAATCTTTTGTAACAATTGTCATCACACTCGTGGTAAGGATTAGATGCTTTAGGACAACCTGGGTACGTTCGTTTTTGGTTATTTATCTTTTTTGCAAGCTGACCATCTGTCACAGTACTTCGGCCATAACCTTAAAAGTTGAGATATATATATATATATATATCATCAACAGAGGAAGGAGGAGAAAAGCAGAACATGCATGCAAAAAAAACTAATTAACCTGAAGTCTTGTTTTTGTTTGTGTGGGAGTGCGACGTCTTGGTGGTTTGGGAGCAAGCTTGGGTACATTGATGGAAAGGATTAGAAAGATGTACACAACTGGGAGCCATATTCTGCTTCAAATCCTTGACTTACGAACTTGTTGTAAAAACAATAGCAAGGGATAAACTCAACTATTAAGGCAATTCCAAGTTTCTAACGCAACAGGCAATAGCCAATGAATCGGAAATGAAGGAAGCGTCCATTCTTTATATTGCCATTGGCCTACTGCAAACTTTTTGACAGGTTCTTTGACCAAACTAAATTCCATAATCAACCTTTTGAATGTTTTCTAGTTTTATTTTAATAAAATATATGCATATATTGTGTCAAAGTCTTGTCTTCTAGACAATCTCGTCGCGCGCCAACAACGACCATTTTTTTAGGTTTAATTTATCGTCTAGGCATCGGGCGTGATTAAAAAATATAGTTGGCATAAAAACAGTTGAGCTGTATAAACTTAAAAAGACATGCTAAATTCTAACAAGTGTTTCAGGATGTTGATTAAAAAACTCATAGTAGATTTTCATTAATTAAATTAGGTAAAATTATATTTTTTATGATCTTTTGTATGTGGTTTTTTATGATTTTTATAATAATTTTTTTCTTCTCTTAATTTCTTAGACAATTTTCTTAGAAAACTAGTTAACAAAACCCTAAATTTAATATGAAGAATGATACCTGTTTTGAATACTTTATTTGTATTTCTCATTTTTTTTAATTTTTTTTATCATATCATATCATACATCATACTTTTATTTTTCTCTCTTTTCTCTTTCACAAGGTGTTGACTAGCATTAATATTTGGAGTGTTTAAATATATTTTTCCATTTAATAATAGAGAATTATATCATCGTATTTTAACAAAAATATTTTGGAGATACAATAGTAAATCGTATTAAGATTTTTTTGCTGAATCTAAATCGTATTAAGATTATCCTAACTGTTAAAGATTTATCGTGTCCACAATGAATGTCTCATTTATGTGTGTGAATGATTTTTTTTGTCTGTGTGAAAATTATTTAAAACAAAAGTTAACTAGTATTTTAAGGATTTCAAGTGAACAAATTTGTTATTTCATACAAGACTTTTTGTTTCTCTTTCATTTTCTTTCCACGTGAGTAGAGATATTTTTATGTGACTCGCCGTTTTTCACTTTTCTTACATTTTCTTTAATTTCTTCCACTTTTATTTATTTATATTTCTACACAAGGATTGTAGTGTGTGAACTGTGAAAGCAATAGATACGAATGAGAAAGATGCTTCAAAAAGAAAATCCATCCTGAATTTACAAACTAAACAACGAAATGGTTACGTACGTAACGATAGCAGAGGCTGATCTGATGGTAACAAAATTATCTTCTGGGAACCAATCACATAAATTGAAACACACAGCGGTCATACTTGTTTTTATCTTGGTTAATCAAGCGAATCCGGCTCGGTAATTAGTCTTTCCCTCTGCAGATTTTTCAGCAAAAAAGAAAAGAAAGAAAAAACCGGCAATGGGGTAAAGTGGGGATGAACATATCAGAGACGGACAAAGTGTTGGTAAGTGAAAACATGTTGAAGATCATAAAAAATAACTTCCGGAGACGTGTAAGAGTACTATATCTCGATATCTTACACAAATCTGCGGATACAACAGGAACTTCGTTATATAAGGTTGTTGGTGTTTGCCATTAATTACGTGTTTGTATATTACAGTTGGATAATTGTTATTTATGTGTTTTATAACATCCATTTGGATATAAGTTAAAAAGAAAGCAATAAAAAAATAATTAAAATAAGTTTCTCCTTTAAGTTAAAATGAATTTTCTATTAACTAATTAATTTATAGATAATATTTCATATTAAAGAAGTTATATTAATGAGTTTTTAAAAATTATTTAATGTAAAACTTATTTTTAGTTATGAAAAAATTATCCCATTTTTTTTAGAAATATTTCTAAAAAAACTTACATGTGCATGCATCTATTTATCTACTTGCTTTATGCAAGGATGTTCCCAAAATCAACGTGTCCTACTCCATAAAATTGGTCATTGTCTCGTGGGAATGTAATTATGATCTTGTTTATTAATAATAATATATTTTAAACCTTTTTTCTTTCAAACCCTTCAATAAATTATATAGAGAAATTAATATAATTTTTTTATTTCATATAATGAACCATAAGTCTATGACGTTATTTTCAAATTTCGTGCATATCGTGCTAATGACTTTTTCTTATCGAAAAAAATTAATTGTTAATTTTTATTAACAAAATAGGTGTGTGAGATTTTATTTTATACCAAAACCTGTTTTGGTTATGCAAACAAAATTATCTTCTTTAACAAGTTACTTATATTTAGACACCTCTATTTACTATTGGAATTATATTTAAACACCTCTATTTACTATTGAAATTAAGATACATGTTATGTTGTTGTTTAAAATTAAATTTTGATTATTTTTATAATTAATCGTTGCTTGAGTAGAAAAAAAATACTTTTTTTTGTCATTTAAGTGTCATTTAAGAATTGTTTTAAATTATATAATCAAAATAAAATATATATGAATTACTTAATTATGATATGATATAGTAAATAATTTCTGTAAAATCTATGTTCAATTCTATTTAGGATGTCAACATATTAATAAAAAATATTATTGTTTAAGAATAACTTCTAAAAATAATTTCATTTAAAATAATTTCTAAACATTACTATTATTTATGGATGTAAAATTCTTTCAAAATCGTTGTTGTTTTGGTAGTGACTTCTGCCTCAGAGATATGTGTCAATTCGTAAATGCACCATGGGTAAATTACCCCTTTCTTGCCCAAGTGAGTGAAGGAGAGGCGATTAGGCTTCGAGACATGGATGTGCAGGATGCTGTTATAGAAATGGGCTGTTAGAGAAGTGATATATTGTAAATTGACATTTTAGAATTTTTTTTTGAATTTTATATGTAGGATATAAGATTTTTTGATTTTTTTTTAATAATAGATCTTGAAATCTTTACAAGAGAAAAAAAATTATTATTTTTGAATATTTTGTAAATTTTAGTTACCTTCTACCAGAATTTATTTTTTATGTTAAAAATTATTTATTTTTTTTATTAAAAGATCTAACAAAAATTAATTCTTAAATTCAAAATTTATTCAATATCTAATATTAAAGATATCCATTAAGAGATTATGAATAATGTCGCAGTAATAATACTAATGAGAAATGATAAGTAAACTTTAGAATTTGTTGTGTAAGAAGACTAATGAATTTGGCTGCTCATACTTTGGCTAGGGTAGCTACTTCCTAGTTCCTACAATGATCACCCTTTTTATTCCAGTTTGCCTGGTTGTATTTTTCATTAAATTTCGTTAGAAATAATAGAAGTGTGTTGCTATTAAAAAATACAAAAGTATGTAAGATGTTTTTCTAATATTTTTTTAACACAGTAGAAAATAAAATATTTTGTAACATATTCAAATCTTTTTTTATGTAGTAAATAAAAGAATCCTAAAACCTATATAAATTCACAATTTTTTGCGTTTAAAAAATAAAGAAAAAACATAGTCGGTGCATGAATAAAAAAACGAAAAGTATTTATTTAAACGGGTTTTTGTCGTTCACGCATAACACAAATAAACGAGAGAAAAGAAAAGAAAAGAAAAGAAAGAAAAACTCCTCCGAAGTCCGAAGGAAGAAAGAGATTGAGAAAACCTAGATGGATCAAGAACAAGAATTTCTTCCGTTTGGCCATGCGATGTGATCGTAGTCGCGCACTTGTGGTAGAACCAAATCCTCTCTTTACTCCAATTTCGTTACCTTCCCCGTCGTCTCGCGGTTGCCGGCGGCACTTCCCTCGTCATCGCCGCCGCGTAGTTGTTGGCATCGCAACCCTAATCATCATCCATAGTGAAATCTGAGATTCGCGATGGAGTTGGCACAACTAGAAGCATTGTGTGAGAGGCTGTATAATTCGCAGGACTCGGTGGAACGTGCTCACGCGGAGAACACACTGAAATGCTTCTCCATGAACACTGAATACATTTCCCAATGCCAATACATTCTTGATCATGCCTTGACACCCTATGCATTGATGCTGGCTAGTTCCAGTTTGTTGAAACAAGTCACCGAACATAGCCTTGCCATGAAGCTTCGCCTTGATATATGTATTATTATTTCTCTTCATTTCTCTCTTCGGTGACTCAAAATGCTGGAATTCATAGAACTATTTTTAATGCATGTCAGGGACGTACCTTATCAACTACCTAGCGACCAGAGGACCCGAGTTACAGCCATTTGTCGCTGCTTCTTTGATCCAACTTTTGTGTCGAGTCACAAAGTTCGGATGGTTTGATGATGATCGATTCAGGGACCTGGTTAAAGAATCCATGAACTTCTTGAGTCAGGTGGTTAAAAGTGATTGTTTAATTTGTATGCAATGCGGTATTTTACATCCAAGGATGATTTACCGGACCCGAATATAACAAAGGCATAAGTGTGTTTGTTGGCATTACGTTACAGCCATTTCCTATCAATGTTGTTCAATAGAAAAAAATTATAGCAGTCCTACATACTTTGGTAATATAATTAATGTTTTTATCACGATCCTTGACATTGCTGGCAAATGCGGCCTATGTTGCCACAGTTATGGTCACAGTAAGTCTAAAAACCTTGATGCTATGGCTATAATTGCGTTGGGTACCATTTTGTAAAACCATGAATATAGTTTATCCTCTTTTGCATAGCAGTCAATTGAAGGTTTTATATCTCTTGAACTAAAAAAAGGTTTGTCTCAATTTACTTGAAGTAGTAAACCTGGATCACACTTCTGATTTCTTCACCTTCTCAGACATGTATTGATTGTGTAAAAAAGCTATTATTCTTTATGTTGTGATCTATTAATTTTATCACTTTTAGTAGTTGCTTTGGTTTCTGCAACTTTTTTCTTAAATCCTATTAGGTTAACCGGACACCAGTATTTAATGTGAAGTTGTTGCCTTACACACCATCTCAATTGTTAGATTTCTGTTTCTGGAACATATTGCTCATAACATATTTTTCCAATCCAGGCAACGCCGGGTCATTATGCCATTGGTTTGAAGATCCTAAGTCAGCTTATCTCTGAGATGAATCAGGTTAGAGTTTAACTTGTGCTACTTCAATATGTTTGGTGCTGGTGTGTAGTGTGGACATTACAAAATACTGTTGGCAGATAAGCAGATTTATCATATTGAGTGGGTCTGTGCGTATCTGTGTTTGTTCATGGAGTCCGTCCAATGATATGGAAGTCGAATAGTAAAAATGGGGGTTGTGGCATAATAACAGGAGGGTTTACTGTTCGAAAAAGTTGTATTAAAAACAGAAAAAAGATTCCTTGATACACCACATTGAGATTTCAAGTAATCAGTTGAGGTAGCTGTCTTAATGTTCCTATTTTTCTGCTTTTTGTATGTACTTTGTGAGTTAGTAGAGTATTCATATTCATATTCTTAGATTTTATAGTATTCTTCTGCTGCTTTTTATTGAAAACGATTTGCTTGTCACCGATGATATCGTTTTTGTTTATAACAATATGAAATTTTATCTAAGCGATATTTGAAATGAGTGTAACTGCAACTAAGACCCTTTGAAGTTTGTGGAAGTATTTGTGTCTTTGGTTGGGAAATTTTTGGAAGATTTCTGTGTCACTTTTGGAATTTCTGGGATATAGGATTTTTTCCTTGTTTTTATTAAATTTTTTCCTTCTTAGATGTGCTGATATAATGGTTCACTATGTTGTCAAGATCGCTGGATAGGTCATGAGGTTGCATGATTTTACGATCTCGTACCCTTGTCCTGAGCTGGATCATGCATGGAATTTTTGTGCCTGGGTGGGATCGCAGTGAGATTGGAGCAAAATTGTCATATCGGATATTTTCATGATCCAGCAAGTTGGGTTTTCGGGTTGGGCGACCCAGTTTTCCCAAACCCCTTTTACACCCCCCCTTTTGTGCCCTAAAATGCCTTTTCTGCTCCCTATTCTCGGTCAAACATTTCTCTCGAGTTTTGAACACACCTTTTCATACACCTGTGTCCTATTCTCTCTCCCTCTCTTGCTCTGAAGAACTATGATCTGAACTGTTGAGTGCCTGTGCCTCTGCATGCCATCTCTCTCATCTCTTTTGCACATCATCCCTCAACCCTCTTTGCTGTCTTGCGGATTCCTTGCGGCCTTCGTAGCTTCCACTGCGACTTATTTGAACTTTAATAATTTTCTCAAATAGATTATGTTGGTACTCACGCTTTTCTGTGTTCCATGTACAGTACTCTTGTTTTTAATACAAGTACTGTGATCTTTTTTTGTGTCTAGGATCCTAAAATATCTTTGCTTTAATGGTCATTTATAATTTTTTTTATCATACTCTCTCTCTCTGTGTATACTCTCTCTCTGTGTATATGTGTGTGTGTGCGCGCGCATGTGCGCGTGCATGTATTTGTGTGTGTGTATTTATTTATGTATGTATGCATGTATAAATTTATATTTTAGTAGTACCTTATGATTCTACATCTTACGATCTTGCAACCCCCCTCCCAATCCTAAGTAGGATCTCTGTCTTAACAACATTGGGCATCTGTATGAATGTTTTTTGAGGGATAGAGCAAAAAGACTGGCTAAATTTTCTAATTAATACTTTTTGTTTTTATTGTACATTTTAATAGTTGTGAGTTTTCATATTGTCACTAGGGGGAATTTCTAATTAATACTTTTTGTTGTTATTGCACTTTATGAGTTTTCATATTGTCACATATTCATTAATGAGTTTAAAGCACTGTTAATGTGCCAACATATGCTTCATGAGGTCATCATTGAACTTTGTGCTAACCTCATTCCAAAGGTTTATGCAATTCACATAATTGTGTTGGTTACTGATGCTTTTTGATAGGTTTGTGTTAATAAATAATAATTAAAAAACCTGATTTGGCAAACCTTTTTCAAAATTACTTTTATACATTTGTTATTGTGCTTAGTTCTCTTCGTATCTCTTAAATCCTTCCTCAGGCCAATGCTGGTATGCCTGCCACAAATCATCGAAGGGTTGCTTGCTCGTTTAGGGACCAATATCTTTTTCAGATTTTTCAGATATCTTTAACATCATTGGGTCAACTGAAGAATGATGGTAAAATGGGTATACTCTTGCTTAAAATTTTGTCCCTCTTTAGTACCATGTTTCTTACCTTTTGCTCTCATAATTTTGAGCGTTGAGATTATATACTTTGCAGTAGTCAATCAATTGCAAGAATTGGCACTTGCTCTCTCTTTGAAATGCTTATCATTTGATTTTGTGGGGACTTCTGTGGATGAAAGTTCAGACGAGTTTGGCACAGTTCAGGTATCTGCTTGTTTTATTTTTGCAAAATCCTACATGAATTCCTTCAATGTTGGTTCATGTTCATTTACTATCTGGAATATGGTGGTTTGCAGATCCCATCACCTTGGAAGCCTGTTTTGGAGGATTCTTCAACACTACAAATATTTTTTGATTACTATGCCATTACAAAGCCCCCTCTTTCAAAGGAGGTCTGTACATGCATTTGTTTCTATGATTGTATTTTTAATGTTTAGACCTTGAAGTTCACGAATTAACCACTAAAATTTAAATCCTTTTTAGTTCTTGGGAAATTGTCTACTACTTACATTGATTATAGCCCCCTTTATTTAAATATATCAAGTGAGACCGTTATCTTAACATGAATGATCAAATTTGATTATAGCTACACCTTTAACTTAAAATGATTTTTTGTGTATATCAGTGTCAAAGTTTAGTGTTAACATATCAAGGGCATATATTATGTATGCAATGCCATTTTATTTCATACTTTTCTGGGTTTATTTAATTTTCTGCTCATTCAAAGAATTTTGTCAGCCATCAATGTTCATTAGTTTTCTTCTTTTGTGGCCTATTTGTCGGTTGTATCCTGCCACCTGTTAGACTTTGAACTTATAAATGTGGGCTAGCTATTTGAGAATTGAGATTGGCAATGATGACAAAGCCTTTAGAATGGAAAAGTGTTGGCCAAAGAATGATAAGGTGCTATTTAAATGTTTGAATAAGTGATTACAATGTTATAATGAAGCAAAAGTGAGCATGATTGATGTTTTTAATGGTGGCCATATATTAGTAAGTTTGAAACAAAAACTTACTCTTTTGAAAGAGGATGACTGGCAAATTCTGGTGGCTATCCTTCTTGGTTGTTGCAGAAATTTCTTATTCTTTAAAGCATGTGATGGTTGAACATCAGGGAGATGATATAAGTGTTTTTTTGGGGGTAAAAAAACGATAAACAGCTGAAGCTCCAGTTCATAGACTACAAAAAGTGAAGATGATCTACTTTTGCCCTAGGACCAATATTTTTTCTTTCTTCTTATGAGATGACATAAAAGAATACTTTTATTAGAATGGAGAAGAAAGGAATGAGAAAAAAGAAGAGGATTTCTATTGGAAAAAAGAATGAAAAAGATGACTTGTTCCGTTAATCATCAGATAACAGCCTTAGTCTAGCAGCTCAGTTCTTCCACAAGTATCTAACACTTAGCCTACCTTTCTCTTTACCTTCATCATGTCTTGGGACTCCTGTTGCAACCTCCAGATTAGTAAACTTTAAAACAGAAAAGGGAAATGAAAACAAGCAAACTCGTAAACACAGGCCTCTTCAATTTCAATTTCCTGGCATGTGTGACAAGGAGGAACCATAAGGTCAAGATGGATGCCAGCAAGTGGTCTTGTTTGAAAACCTTTGCTAATGACTCTGCCAAAACCTTTTGATTAGTATCAACTTCAAAGTAAACACCCTAAGCTTCACCAGACTATGGTGGTGAATGGCTGCAGGGCAGTGTAAACTTACAGTTCCTTCTGAAATAAAGCAATGCACTGCATTGCGAAAAGTAATTATTCAACATTACCTTATCCTATGTATTACATTTGCATGAAAATTGAGTACCACAATAACAGAATATTGAGGTATTAAATAAGATGTCTTTTCTTGAATATTTTTCAATTTGATATTATCACTTGTATTAGATGACAATTTGTTTTCTTATTGGTTTATGTTGTTCATTTCGGAAAATTGACAATAGAAGTGTTTCTTGACTAATCATTGGTTAATGTTTATTTTGTTCTGTGAAATGTTCTTATTGATGGTTCATCAGCTAGTACTTTTGAACCTTCTCTCTCTTTCTTTGGCATTAATTTTTTTTCTTTCCAGGCACTGGAGTGCTTGGTGCGACTAGCATCAGTAAGACGATCTTTGTTTACAAATGATGCTGCCCGTTCTAAATTTTTGGCCCATTTAATGACAGGAACCAAAGTAATCCTGCAAACAGGGCAAGGTGTTGTAGGCTTGTTACTTCTTCACTTGTTTTGTATTGTAATGACAAACTGGACTTCCATTATTATACGTGAAAGGAAAAAAATGTCTTTTGTTCCCTTTTTTTTTGGATTTCTTGTTACATATTCATTATGAGCAGAATTAAATAAAAAAGAATATATTTCTATCTCATTTTCTTTTTATGCATGCATTTGTCATCATGGCAATTTATCTCTGCCTTGGGCTGTTCAATCTTTCTTCCACTTCAACAAACCAATCCCTTATTTCCTGCCAGTGTAGGAATTGAGAGTTTCAATCTAATTTTTGAATCTGCGTGTTGTATGGTAACTTTTATAAGCTCTTACATGACCTAGGTAAAAGCTCTTTGTGAGATTTTGTAATCACAGGTGAAATTGGGCTGAACATGTGGTTATCTTTTATAAACTATTAATCAGGAAATAGATTAATTTAATTTAAGATTCAATTATGCTCTATTTTTCAGTTAGCATTGAAAGGGGAAAGCCATAGTAAATCCCTCTAGGTTCAGCAAAGCATAAAATGCTGTGAAGAAAGAAGTTACATACAACAAATATTGGCCATTATTGCATTTACATTTTTAAGCACTATTTAATTCTTTATTTTCATTTCATTGTTTTTGTTGTCTTGTTTGGTCATGCATTTATAATTTCAACTGTATTGTAAAGCAGGTCTTGCAGATCATGATAATTACCATGAGTTTTGTCGTCTTCTTGGTCGGTTCAGAGTGAATTATCAGGTAGACTTACGTGTAGTTTTTTCTCCTTTTTTGGTGTATCTATTGGTTTCTATTTCTAATTGCTAGTAATGCAATGTACATAAGCAGGGACATGGGGTTCATGCTGTGGAGGCTAGGTACATACTTTGGCTTAGAAGTTAGAAGGGCACTGTACTGTGTGCATCATACAAATTGTCCCTTGTAATACTTGTGGGATTTTAAGTTTTAAACCTTAATACACACCATTCTAGGAGAGTAACTACAAAGATTTACAATAGTTTTAATAATTACTTTGCCACTGTTTTTGTAGATAGCTAGCATATCATTTAAATTTTGTTTAACTTTAATGCAATTAGTATACCAAAGACACACATAAATGGCTGGAATATATTCATAACCTACTATCATTGCTTTCTGTATTACTTTGCCACTGTTTTGTATACTTCATTCCTTACATGTGAAACAATTTCATAAAAAGTATTTATTTTTTGTGTATTATCCTTTTAATTAGTGGCATAAGTGTTTAATTTGTACTTATTAACGGGGCAGTTCAAGTCAATTATCATGGGAGCATCCTATCCCTGTCCCACTTTTTTATTTGTAGCTTGTCCTTTATGTCTCTCAGATAACTGTATGTTTATTGTAGTGTCAACAAATTTGTATTAAAATCTGAGGAGCATTTAATGCACCTGAAAAACAACCCCAAAAATTTTCTCCCCCCCCCCCCCCCCCAAAAAAAACTGCTGCTTCCAAACTAGGAAATATGCTTTCTCTGATTTGTTAGTTTTTTACGCTAACAATAAACTGACAGTTATGTTGATAAACTTTGGAGAAATTTCACATGTTCTATAATTTATTCCATCCGAACACCCTTTCCCCAATTAACCTTGAACTTGCCACCTAAATTTCTGAACTAAATACTGCAGTTGTCAGAGCTTGTTAATGTGGAAGGCTACAGCGATTGGATACGTTTGGTTGCAGAGTTCACTCTCAAATCTTTGCAATCATGGCAGGTTAATTATTGTGTTGCTTTAAAATATTTTCCCGAAAATACATGATATATTGCACTTAAAAATCCTATTCAGGATTACATCATGTGATAATTATCAATAAGATATGCTTCATGAGTTAATAATTTCAACTTAGGTTTTTTGCACGTGTATTCTGAAATAGAGATATTGATTAAGCTGATACCTTGTTGTCAGTGGGCAAGCAATAGTGTGTACTACCTGTTAGGGCTGTGGTCTAGATTGGTGTCTTCTGTTCCATATTTAAAAGGTGATGCACCAAGCTTACTGGATGAGTTTGTTCCCAAGATTACTGAAAGTTTCATCACATCAAGATTCAACTCTGTGCAGGTATTTCCAGTTATCCATGCATGCTTTATTTGTTGCCTGCTGCATATGTCCATGCCGTATTATTTAATTTTAAACTTCTGTTAATAAGACAGCTGTCATAAATATAACCTCTTCTGTCCATTTTTTGTAGGCTGGATTACCTGATGATCTTTCTGAGAACCCCTTGGACAATGCTGAACTTCTTCAGGATCAATTAGATTGCTTCCCATACCTATGTAGATTTCAGGTATCATCCATTTTTAATATTTTCATTCTTCTCTTTTTAATAAAAGAAGAAATTTCATTAGAAGGCAATATGGATTCTATAGGAGGATATAAACAAGCAGTAGAATATAATCAATACAAAGCCAAAACAAACAGGAATGAGGAATCTGAATTCATTGCTGTTAACCAACCTTTTAAAAAGAGACATACTCATAAAAATGAATGTTTTAGGTTTGGAATGAGTTGTGACTATTGCTAGGTTATCATTCCACGCATTATGATTTAAACTAGACATACTTTTAACAGCCTGATGCCACAATGAAGATGCCTTTAGTTAATACTCTGAAGCAATGTTTTTGGGCATCAAATAACCAAGAGCCAAAATTCTCTTCTCTCCTGGGAGCAAGTTGACCTCCCAATGAAAAAATGAGGTGCCCTTCTGAGATATTATGAATCATAGAGTCCCAATAAGAAGCCTGACAATTTCCTCATAATCATTCCCCAATCTGACACAAGTACCTAGAGTTGGAAGATTAAAGGACCTCTCTCTTCACATCCATACTTGCCAATCCAGTCTTTGCCAAATTGAGTTTCAAGTCAGGATTGACTTAAAAATCTGATGTGAGTCTGAGCAATTGTTAAATTATGTTTATCTCCTTCAGATAATTACATGAGAAATTACCATTTCTACACTGTCTGTTAGTTCACATGGAAATCAGATATGCAGTGGTTTCCTTGAGGAATATTTCTAGCAGACATGCAAAGAAATTGGAATGTCTAACTTCTTTGATAAGGCTGTTTCTTTTTTCTCTGTTTATTTTGTATCCTTGCTGTTTCTTTTTTCTCTGTTTATTTTGTATCCTTGTTACAGAGGATATCTTATTCTTTTCAGTTTATGTACTTTTTTTGGGTCTATATATAAAATTTGTCTGATTCAAAATATTTTCTTGAAATTCATTATACTGAGCACACCGGCTATCAAGCTAAACAAAAAAGGGTAAATAGAATGTTCCATTTTAACACCACTCTAACCTTGTAACCTACTAAAGTTGGGTTAACCTTTCAACCAGAGAGAAAGTGACCATCAAGAGACAACTTTGATTTAATTTGTCCAACTGAATCCAAATCTCGTGTCTGATTACAGAATAAGATAGATATCATGGTTGTTACGTTACTCATTTGCTGAAGATAATCTAGCTTCCAACATGGAAATTCTTTCTTCATTCTTAATTTTTTTTTTTTTTCGCAATTCTGCTGCAATATTGAACTGTGTTGATTGTCTGACTCCTTTGTTCTTTGTGCAGTATGAAAGCAGTAGTTTATTTATAATAAACATAATGGAGCCAGTCCTGCAAATATACACGGTGTGGTTATAGCTTTCCCCGACTGCATCCAGTTATCCTTTTGTACTTTATTGTTGAGAGAAATGAGTTATTAATTGATGTATACCATTTTTAATGACTGAACAGGAAAGAGCTAGATTACATGTTCCTGATAACAGTGACCTCACTGTGATAGAAGATAAACTTGCTTGGATTGTTCATATCATTGCTGCAATTCTTAAGATAAAACAATGTACTGGTTGTAGGTAAAAACCTTTTTAGCTCTTGCCTTTTTCAATTGGAATGATGTGGATCGTCAAAGAAGTTCTGAGCAGTGTTCATAGCTTATCAAGTATCAATTTGTTTGTAGTCTTATTTTCTTGTGACTTTTTTATGCAGTGTGGAATCCCAGGAAGTGCTTGATGCTGAACTTTCAGCTCGGGTTTTACAGTTGATAAATGTAACTGACAGTGGAATACACAGTCAGGTATACTGTTACAATATTATTTTTTGGCATGCCTTGGAACATGAATTATCTGTTTCACTTTTTTTACTCTTTAACCCTATAAAGCTGTAAATTTGTATAAGAGTTCCAACAGATCATAATAGAGGATATTTTGAGAGAGAAAAACTCTAGAAAGAGGAAGTAAAAATGATCATTGGCCCCCAAACTTTGAGTTACAACTCAGTATATATAGGCTTATCTAGTTAGTTATGACTAACTAACTCAGAACATAAAACTAACTCCTAACTAACTGACTTAACTGAGGGTGCAGTTGAATACTGCAACTCTCTGTACAATACTCTAATAATTTGCATCATGACATTTAACTTCTAATTGAAAAATGTCTTTGGTTGTATGTTAAGAGATCCATTTTTGGGAATTTGTATTTATGTTGTTGGTTGAAGGGTGATCTATTGTTTACTTTAGTAGTTAGTATAAATAATTTTTATTATGAAAATATTTTTTATTAAAAACAGAGACGGTGCAGAAGAACAATAGAAAAACTAAGGATGTCATAATTCAGAGACGGTAGAGTCCTTGTAAAATCATGAGCTTAACAACAAAGGATTGCATGAAGTGCACACTGCCACAAATTTGGCCTTCCTACCAAAACATTCGAACTTTAGGAGTTCAAATTGATGAAACTAACCTATATAGGGTGAAGTTGATAACTAGTGTATCTACCAGAGACTAGAACATGGTTTTACTCTATTTTTTATTGCTAAGATTCTTATGTGATAGATGAAGTGCCTTCTAATATTTCTTATTTTTTTTCATTGTAACTGATTAGTTCACATGCAACTGGTGATAATCACTTGCTCTTTTGGGCAATTATCATACCTAGTATTTTTCTTTTCTATTAATGCAATTGCAGAATGGAATCCCTGTCTTTGTCTTATGGTCTTTGGTATTGTTTTTATTGTTTTTTGCTTTAGTTTTTCTTGATGATAAATTTAGTTTATGATGTGCTTTAGAAGAATGTAATTCTTATATTTTTCATGTTATTGGCATTTTACAGAGATATGGTGAGATAAGCAAACAAAGACTAGATAGGGCAATTCTTACTTTCTTTCAGCATTTCCGAAAGTCTTATGTAGGAGATCAGGCTATTCATTCTTCCAAGGTAATAAACTATTTTAATTATTGAGAATAATCCATTTTGCATTGATATGATCCCTGTACATAGTATGGGTACATGTACAAAATATGACAAATTTAAAAAAGTATGGGTATGTTAAAAAGTTCTATAAATTTACTTATTTATTTTTATATATATAGACCTGTGCACACACGACACATGTATGTATTATATAGTAAATAGTAAAACATAACAAAATTATATAAATGATGAAAACATAAAAAATTCAAAAAACATAAATGGACTAATATATCTGTTAATTGTGAAAATATTTTTAATAAAAAAAGTTAGCTAACTTAATTGACGTCCTAAATCCTTGCAATTGTGAACGGCTGTTGCTAGTTGGGTTACAGGTACGCATTGGTGGATATAAACACGCCATTGTGGCCTGCCATCCCTATAGAAATTGTCTATGTCTGTTGGCAAAAAATCTGACGTGCCATTCAGCCATGGTGGCTCCATTTAACAACATTGGTTACATTGAAATAATACCCCCCCCCCCCCCCCCCCCCCAAAAAAAAAAAAAATTTGCTAGATACCCATGCTTAAGATTTAACATGGTATTGTGAACATAAATTTAGCTTTCTATGCATTTGTTCATTTATATATTTTATGTTGCAGCAGTTATACACCCGGTTATCTGAACTTCTTGGCCTACATGATCATCTATTACTGTTGAATGTGATCATTGGCAAGATTGTGACTAACCTTAAGTGCTACACAGAGGTATTTTTTTTTCCTCATCTCAAAATTCTTTCCTGTGGTTTAACACACTAATTGTGCTTGTGCTAATTTCAGAGTGAAGAAGTCATTGACCACGCCTTGAGTTTGTTTTTGGAGCTTGCATCTGGGTTAGTTTTAGTTGGATTAAAGAGTATTAGCTATCCCTTATTTTGTAGTTAGGACAAGCCACTCAACTTAATCTATTTCTCTTGCAACAGCTACATGACCGGAAAGCTACTTCTGAAGTTGGACACAGTGAAATTTATTGTTGCCAATCATACGGTAGAATATCTTTTTTGTCATTTGCACATTTATTTCTCTTGGTTTATCATTTACTGTGCACAAGCAAAAGCTGACCAGCAGTGGATACACTGACATATAAAGTGTAGACAGAAATTGAGCTTTACATGACACAATTACAAGTACCCTTGACTAAGATTGTAATATGGAGTTATTTTGCTTTTTCATGCATAATGCTAATTGTTGATCAGGATCGGACTCGAGTTATGTTTTTGGTTAAAATTTAACTGGATGGGTAGTATCCAGACTTCCTTTCTTTTCTGTCCTAACTATATTGCATATGGATTAGTGTTCATGTTTCAATATTATGTAAATTGCTTAAAAAATTATTCAAGGATGACTGAGTTTCATTCCTTGCTATTTATCTTCTTTTCATGCGACATTGCTTCTTTTTCCAATCTTAAGTTCTTTCTTGTCATCATTGCTGAAAATTTTCTTTCTGATGACAGCATGCTTTGCTAATGATGGTCTCTCTGCTTTTTGGTTAGTGCTTTGTGTTTTACAATAGGCAAATTGGAAAATGGATTGTTCCTTTGGCACTTTGACACCTGAAAGCACTTGAAGTATTCAACTTTTTGCACAAATTAAGTATCATAGTGATTAGATTCTTTCAATTAGCATATTTTAGGAAATTTAATTTATAATGAAAACTTAAGTTTATGACCATAAGTCCTTAAACTAGTCCTCTAAAGGTTTGTTGTCAAAATCAATTAAAAATAAGTTCTATCAAACCTTGGTATTACAAGGTGTGGGACTATGGGTAGAGAATAAATTATCTTGTTGGCTTGGCTGGGAGATCTATTTCATACTCAAGAACGAAAAGTTTGGGTCTTGCAATACTGGTTTAGAAAAATATTACTTTTGTGGCTAAATGACTGTGTCAATTTACTTCAAAGGCTTCTTTATGGTCCCATCTCCCAAGTAAATCTTTGTCAAATATAGTTTAAACTTAAAATCCGAATGGGTGGAATACCAACTCAATGACCACTCAAGGCAGGGATACACTTATTTAGTTATTGTATAAATACTGATGCTGGTTCTCCCTTGTCTTGGGATTTTCATTTCCAGAGTCTTAACTGACAGGGAAGCTATCAAGCTAGAATTCCTTCTGATTGTAATTGTACCTTGTAAGCTTTGAGCTAATCCAGAGCCTAGATGTGAGAGTGTGTCCTCTAATGCTTTTGATTGTAGTGAAATGGTTGCAACTTTAGGGGCATCTGTCTGTCCCTCAACTTTGGGATAGTGTTGTTTTATGGTCTTCCTAAAGAAGTTGGCACATGTTTGCTTCAAGGGAGTTTCCATTTTAAATATATGAATAGCCTGGGCTGCCTTGCTGCAATTTTTACTCTCTGAAGTACTTTGTACTCTTTTGTTAGGAGGATTTTTCCTCTCCTTTTAGCTACACCTCCCCTATTTTCCTTCTAATGAAGTTCTATCGCTGTTAAAAAATGATATACATTGATTTGATTCTTTGAGTAGTGTTGCATTTCCTCCCTCCCTCTCTGTACTGTTGTATTTCTCCACTTTTTTTTTTTTTTGTGGAATGAGATTCCTCTTATCTTTGTTCTAATTATTTTTTCACTAAAATTAATCTCAGAGGGAACATTTTCCATTTTTGGAAACAAAAAGATGCACTCGCAGCAGAACGACTTTCTATTACACAATTGGCTGGTTGATATTCATGGAAGATAGCCCTGTGAAATTTAAATCTTCAATGGATCCACTCCAACAGGTACTCCATCAATCATCTCGTTTATATGCTTGTATAGTAATTTTTTATCCCATGCCTCTCTACTAATGAATGCAGATTGGATTGTGCAGTTAATAAAATATTTTAACATTACTGGATGTATAATATGACTGGATTTTATGTTCTGCCTGTCATGTGCTGTTAATCTTGCTGCATTTTCGTATTTATTCATCGATTGATATAGATTCTATCACCCAAAATTGCACACTGAATCTGAATAAGTAAACACTGAACACAATAATGTGGCATTGATAATATGAAATAACAAAAATTTTATATCAGGAGAGAATCTTTAGACAGAAATAATGGGGATCTGTACCATAGCTGGTATTTTCTCTGTCCTCCTGGACCAGCATTATGAAAATTCTGTATCATTTAAAAATAGTAGCTGTTGTTATATAGATCATGTAGGATCAGTTGTTGAAAAAAGGTATACCGTAGGGTAATGCATGTTTCTGGGAGGAAATCTGGTGACAAGAGAAGTAAAAAGTAAAATGTTACTGCCTATGATAAAAAGGGCCACGATTGTTATTTGTTGTTGTCTTATCCGCTACAAAGTATAGTAGAGTCTGCCCCTTGTTTAAATGGTCTCATGCTCCTCCTATGATTAAGTGTGAAGATAAAATTACTTATTTCATCAAAAATAAAATGACTGCATCACACATTCATCATATATCTTCCTCATCCCTAGTGTTCAGATCATCACTTGTTGTTGTTGTTGTTGTCTCTAGTATTCAGATCAACTTGTTCTGAAGAGATATTACTATTGTGTTATATTGAGCATGACTGGAGGGTGTTGTTGTTTCGATTGGGGTTTCTGTTGTATTCCTTTTGGTTTTTTGTTCTTTAACTAATCTGTTCAGGGACCTATTTCTCGTAACTTGTTACTTTCTTAATTCTTTATATAATTTCAAGAAAAGTAAAACTTTACACGGACATGAGTATGCTTATGCCTTATGTTATTGGTTAGTGAAAGATAATAGCAATTGTTTCTTTATTGTGTTAATCATAACACCTAGATGGATTTTTCATATAATTATTTGTTTTAACTATTTGGTCTTGGACAAAATCAGCATATGATATTTCCCCCCCTCTTTTTCAGGTTTTTCTCAGTTTGGAATCAACTCCTGATGCAGTATTTCGAACAGATGCTGTAAGGTATGCACTTGTTGGTTTGATGAGGGACCTTAGAGGAATTGCAATGGCCACAAACAGGTTGGTAGTTGTGCTGTTTCTGTTATTCAAGCTGAGGGAAGGAATTAAACTGAACTCTCTGTTTTTCATATTTGTAATTCTTAGCCGTCGAACGTATGGATTTCTATTTGATTGGTTGTATCCTGCACACATGCCTCTACTCTTAAAAGGCATCTCACATTGGACAGACACCCCAGAGGTAATGAACCTTGTGGATAATTTTTTATGCCTACATATACACTCAAATGGTGGGTTTTGATCCCGTAATTCTTCACTCATGTAAAACTGAAGATCTGTGATTTCAAAGTATCATTTGGTCGATGCTAGCACAATGCATGAATTATTACATAATATCATAACATGGGCACAATTTATGGTTTGCAGCCCTGTTGACAGCAACTTGGTTTTGTAACTTTTCTGGCATTACCTCGGCTATATTTACTAGTAACTTTTCCTATCATGACTTATGTCATGGTGAGCTAGCATTCTTATATCAAATCATTTAAGCAAAATATCTTTAGAGTTGCAGGTGACCGAGGAGACAAGGGTGGCTTATGGCGAAAACCACAAGCACCTTAGATGTCCTTGGCCATCTCAATACAGAATTGGCAGCCATGTGATGTCACTTTTCTTGTGGGTTTGCTAATGCATGATATGGGGTTGCTGCCCTCAACCCTCCATTGGCTCGTGATGTTTCTGTCGTTGGTTCTTTCACATTGGATCATGACTAGCAGTTACCTTATTTGAATTCAAATGCTAATGCTTTTCTACAAATATTTTTTTGGCTAGGGTTGGTATGGAAGAAAAAGCTATTGGTTGATCAATTTGCAGAAAATCAGAACTTACAACCCAAGCTAGACATTTTATTTCTAGAAAGCATTAACATTTGACTGCTAATAATGCAAGTGCTAGTTGTCATGCTCCAGTGCAAATGAACTTGGAAGTGGTGGCATGCCTGTTATTATCGTTCAATTATCTGAAGACCATTTGAAATGTGTTATTCCTATCAAAATGTTTTAGCTTGGAAGTATTTTCCAGTGATAAGAGCAGTGTAAGGTCTTATTTATGAGAAAACTTGCCTAAGTAGGCATTAAGGGGTTATGGACTGCCTGACCAAGGGCTAACTACAATAACACCTACGCCTTTTCAGGCTTGATGCTGAGGGGCTATGGACCGTTTGATTGATGACCATTCACACGATGACAATAAGTGCCTATGCCTTTCCAGGCTTGACGCTGGGGCTGGGATCACCTAATTGAATGACTGACTTGCTAATGTGGCCTTATATGGCTTACCTACCAATGTGGCTAATTAACCTCTCTGCAGTTACAACTTGGAGAGATACCACACCTCAAGGAGTGCATAAGCCTTGGACCTTGGGGCCATGTATGATGGCTTCTAGATCCTTCCCGTGAATCTAGTTAAATTGCCCTTCATGCCACCTCTTGTAAATCACAGGAACAGTTAGGGGGGAGGAAATCCATTTAAATAGATGTGATCGATTCATACACCCCATGTTCCTGATGCTAACTAGACTCGTGTTCACTTAGAGCTGAGACTGAGGGTCTCCAGCGAGCATACTCTAGCATGAACAGTAAACAATAAGTATAATTTTAAGAGCAAATAATAATAATTATAATTTGAATATGGAAATTCTTAATTGAATTGCCAAACTGATTTTTAATTTCAGTACTGAAAGCTTTGAAAATAGAAAACAAGTCTGAACATCCTTTATAAAAGATTACTTTGTACACTGTAGAAGTCATCAATAAAGGTAACGAAATAGGTAAGACTCAAACAGTAGTATAGACTAGAAACGGAAGTTGGACCCCATATTGGAATTTATGAAAAATAAGTATCTTGATGATGTCTTACAATAGTTTTTAAGTATTTAGTTTCTATTCTTTCCTTTTCATGCCTTTGTACCTACGTTCATGAAGTATCTTTGATTATTTAGTAGAGACACTCTTGTTGCTGCTTTCTTCTTTTCCTATTGTGTTTCTTTCTCTTGCAAATTGATGATGAGTGATAGAAATGTGCAATAATAAACATAGATTCAAATTTTCCCTTTACAAATGTACTTTGTCATTTACATGTGGAATTACTTCTGATGTATGTCCTTTTCCCCCTCCTGGGGTTTACTTGATTCTGCAGGTTACCACCCCGTTGTTAAAGTTCATGGCTGAGTTTGTGCTAAATAAAGCTCAGCGTTTGACATTTGACTCTTCTTCTCCAAATGGCATACTTCTCTTCCGGGAAGTTAGTAAATTGATTGTTGCTTATGGATCTAGAGTTCTGTCTCTTCCAAGTGCTGCCGATATTTATACGTACAAATACAAAGGAATATGGATTTGTTTAACAATACTGTCAAGAGGTGAAATCCTATGTCTTTTTTGGTTCTTTTTATTTCTGGAGCATGGTATAGTGTTCTGCTTGAGTTTTGCTAGGTGTGCTTGTAAATTGCTGCAGATAGTAAGTTATTTTATGATGTTTTTAAATAGTTATATAATGTGCTGTATCTATTTATATACTTACAATTTTAGTGAAATGCTTGAGTTGTTTTATGATTTTGCTTAATAGAGTTACATGAATGAGTATCTATTTATTGGGAAAGAATACTTTAGAGAGTAGATTGCATGATTGATGTGCTAGCAAAATTGTATCTGGGCAGGCTAAATTTAATATCTTGCATCAAATGACAGCCCTTTCAGGAAATTATGTCAACTTTGGTGTGTTTGAACTATATGGTGACAGAGCTCTATCTGACGCTCTTGATGCTGCTCTAAAGATGACACTGTCAATTCCTATGTCTGATATATTGGCTTATAGGAAGGTATGCAAACTATTTTCTTGCCATATAAGTCCTATGGTATGTACACTTCAAATTAAATTTGCAATAATAAAGTGAAGGATATAAAACTAAATGATTGCATGGATTAAAATCTTTTTAAACACTTCTTTTTATGAGCAACAAATTTTTTATAACAATGATTTTTTTATGAAAGAGGATGAGAAATCTTTAAGTCTTAGAATTTGGGGTTGAGCCTAACTCAACACTAAAAACTATCTAATGAGGTGAGAGTTGCCCACACTTATGTACACTATTTTGGTCATATCATTAATTAATGTGGGATCTTCAACATGAAGAACTACACCAAGAATAAAAGGAGGGAAAAGAAGAGGAAACATGCAACACAACATTTTTCTTTACTGGCAAATGTTAGTTGTTTGTTTTTGTTAGCAAGGGGATTCAAACCCACAACCCACAATCCATCCCTCCCTCTCTTTACCACCAAGCCAACCTTATATCTCTTGCAACACAGCACGGTAATCTATGTAAATATAACACCTCCCTCCCCCTCAAAGGATCATTGTTAAAACATAAAGCTGGGAAAACTAATTGGTCCCATATGAACTCAAGAGGTGTCCAATGACAAATAAAGATGCCTACACTTTTTGGCATCTCCGCTACTGCGAAATCCTCAAATTAACACATAGGAGCTGTTGGATATCCTTGGGCAAACTAAATAGTAAATATACAACAAAACCCCAACCAAGTTATTCCAGAGATCAAACCTGTATGTATATGTATATTGCCTCTGCTTGAAAGATCCTTACCCCCAAGGGTTCTATTTGACACTTTCAAACATAAAATGATTCACGAGCCTTTATCTAACAGCTTAAACTTTTAGGAGCATTGGAGATTGGTATGGTATCAAAGCTTCCGTGGCCAAGTGGTTATGAGTTTACCCTTGCTTCCTCTATTCTAAATAAAAGTTGAATTTCAGCACAAGGCACAGTGGTTTATGCATTGCCAACGCTTCAAGACCTATGGGCTCTTGCATGAGGAAATATGTTATAAATATAAAACCATCCATGAGCATTCATTTATCTAGGATCCTTTTTATCTTGCTCCTGAATTATGTGTTGGGTTAGTTTTCTGTCAGCTTGCCAAATACATTAAGGTGAATCTCACTTAGTTTTTACTTTTATGCAGCTAACAAGGGCTTATTTTGCCTTCTTGGAAGTTTTGTTCAACAGCCACATCACTTTTGTATTAAACTTGGACACAAACACCTTTATGCATATGGTTGGCTCCCTTGAATCTGGACTTAAAGGGTTGGATACAAGTATCTCATCGCAGGTTATTGTAACAAATCTCATTTCCGTCTTCCTGTTTTCAGACTAAATGACCTTTTTCCATAGCATTTTTTAGGAGATTCTGCTTGATGTAAATATTTATGTATTTGGTTTCTTGTAACTATGCCTTTGTCCAACTCTTCTAATTTCTGATTACAGTGTGCATCTGCTGTTGATAATTTGGCTGCTTTCTATTTCAACAACATCACTATGGGAGAGGCTCCAAATCTACCTGCATCTGTCAATCTTGCTCGACATATTGCAGAGTGTCCCAATCTGTTTCCAGAAGTATATATATATATTTTTTATATTTTACTGTTCACCACTCGGTTAAAAATTCATCAATTTTGCTTTTAACTTTTTTATGAATTTATTTGTCTGGAGTCTGGAAAAATTCAGCAGCAGTTAATACCATAATGTCCTCATTTTACTCCCAATTTTCACTTTCTGAGTGAAAACCTTCAAATCATAGGATCGAAGTTATGTGTTCATTGTGTTGTGTGCATAACTTGCTCAAGAATACTTGAGAAAGCAAACTACCATTTTATTTTATGAAAAATGCTCATCTTATTCATTTTTCCTACTTTGAAACTGGTAATGGGGAACCATTGTAGTTAGGTTGTTTGACTTGGGTGTCTCTCTTTTGCATGCCAAGATTTTGAAGACCCTATTTGAGATCATATTGTTTGAAGACTGTGGGAACCAATGGAGTCTGAGTAGGCCGATGTTGAGTTTGATACTCATTAATGAGCAGGTAGTGGACCTTTTTTTATCTCTGTTCTATTTTCATTAAAATTTACTGCAAACAGTTATATATGCTTTGGTGTATATATACTCCAGCTTGAAGTTGAGTGTAACATTAATGTGCATTTATTGCCTAACTAATACTCCAGTTTAGGCATGTTGAGTCTTCATGTAATTAATCATGTCTTGAGCATAAGCAATTATAGACTGATTTCCCACACAAGTCTAGCCACACTCTGTGATTCTTATTTGGCCAAATTAATTTATAGACTGAGTTGTTATTTACTTGCAGATATTCTCAGATCTGAAAGCTCAAATCTTGTCATCACAGGTATTTTTCTTCTCACTCTAACTTCAAAGTCGGGCTATAGTTTTTATTTCTTTGTTTTTTTATCTGGATTACAGATCAGGTATTGAGGATATATGGCTGAGAGAATTCAGCCTCTCATTTTTCACACATGACAGAGTCATTTGAAAAAAGATATACAAGGACCCTAAATATTGCTCCACTTGTGGGGCACTGATACATAGTTATTATTGTATCTATCTCTCACTTAGAATGCATAAAAGTGGTGGCAATAACTTGCTAATAGAAGACTATAGTGGTTCAGCTTTTGTTACTGTTATAATATATTACATGTATTTGGGTGGTTGGGAACCATGAATTGTGTTTTTCCACTATGATTATGTTGTGTGACTTGGGTTGGTTAATTTTCGCAGCCAATGGATCAGCATCAGCGGCTCTCTTCATGCTTTGATAAACTCATGGCAGATGTTACTCTAAGCATAGATTCAAAAAACAGGGATAAGTTTACTCAAAATCTCACCATATTTCGGCATGAATTCCGTGCCAAATAATTCAAATTTATGCGAGTAAATATGAGAGTTTGGTATCTGTATATTATCTTTTTGGAGAATCTGCTGCACTCTGTTCTTGTGGCACCATGGAGTCCTATCATAGAAGAAAGAACCACTTTATTCGATTTCTTCATTTTGGTCTTGTAAGAAATGTATTCTTTGTAATTACTGTTCATGCTGTGTGGGAGATAGCTGTATACTTTTGGTGGTGCCGGATAACTCTCTTTATACTCAGATTTGGATGCTTCAAAGATGATGCAAAGAAGATTTCGAAGATGTAAGGAAGTGGGTGGGTGGGACAAAAAGGGTCATGGACGCGAAAACTAGTGGAGGGATAAAACGGTAACCACCTAAAATGTAGAGTATTGGATTAGATATATTCTTTTTAGAACTAATGTATATTATCGATGATATTTGTCTAGAAACATGGCTAGATATTATTTGATATTTTTGTATAATTGATTTCTTTGTACCTCTAGTGAACTCGTGCGGGGAAGAAAAAAATGTGTTTAGATGGTGATAGAATTATAGAAATGTTCATTTTGCTCTCAATCTTTTGAAAGTTTGTAACTAATTGACCAGATTAGATTTTTTTTTTTCTTCTTACAGTATACCACAATTTCAAA